>JAHZMV010006792.1:0-25956 GCA_027743765.1 Coecobrya sp. COE2
TGTTACTTGGTCTCCTATCCGAAAATTGTTGAGGAGGAGTAAAAAATTATAATGGTTGCTTCATTTTATATTCAATAGGTCATGACGGAACTAGAGCTTTCGTTACGGGAAAATTTGATAAGGAAGGTCTTACACCGGACTTGGATGGATTGACTCCTGAGGACTGTAATGGTATATCTGGTTGGATAAATTTCTACCTAAACCATAAGCAGTACAAGTTTGTTGGTAAGTGTGAATAGGAAATTTCCTAATATTTTCTAAAGCTACTGTCATTGATGCATGAATGTAAAATGGTCATTTGGTTTCATAATTTAAGGGATTCACGAGGGGTGGTTCTTTGATAAAAATGGAAATCCGACTGAAAATTTGAAGGACCTGATTGTGAATGTGGACACTGCTGAACGGAACGAAAAGGCTGAAAAGAAGATTGAAGAGCGTTTCCCGACTTGTAATGTGGAGTGGACTGCAGACACTGGAAGTCGTGTTTGGTGCTCTGCTGGAAGGTAATATAATAAAGCATAATTTTTTGGAGTATAGTGGTCATCACTGTATTAATTTTATAGTACACAAATTGTAGCTGTTTATGGGAAATAATATGGTTCCTCGTTGGGTAGTGAAATTAATTGACCATATTTACAATTTACAGTGGCGGTGTTGAGCGTCAATGGGTAGGCTTGCCCCGAGTGTTCACTGAGAATGCTGACAAGGGCTCTCGATGCGCCTGTGTTCAGGATGCGGACCTTCAGGATCCCCGTGTTAAGGAGTATGAAGGGTGCTCACGAGGTTCTCAAGAATGCAAGATTAAGGAGTAATTGGGTTACAATCTGCCTTTTTATCTATATCCTGTATTTAACAAACGTACAGACTGTCACATACTTTCCATACCTATTTTATTTCTATTACCGGTGTTATCTTAGGCACTTGCCACTTAAAACTTTACAGAATATGCATAGTTATTATTATTATTATCACTATAATTACGTATTCTTTCCAGCGGAGTCCGTAGTATGAAACAATCCAAAGCATGAAACAATCGTGATATTATGTATGCTTTACAAAACTTGCTGTTTAATTTGGTCGTATAATATAATATAATAGTTCATGTGAATTATGCTTAGTACAGTAGAAGATTACATTTTCGTGAGATTTGATGGGTATAAACTCAGGGAATATGTATTTTTTTATACACTTTTAATAAAATGTGATTAAAAATTACAATGCACAAAATAAAAAACGTATTTTGACTAAATTGATGCGTAATCCATATTAATCATTCTGTTATTAACTAATTATCGTATTAGTTTATTAGTCACTGGGGTTTGCGATTTCTTTTCCGCCATACGCTGTCCATTGTCCATTTCACCACTGGTTAATTTCGCCCATGGTTTAATAAAAATAATTTCTCCAACGTTGTAGCCAAGGAAGCTATAAAATAAACGGTGAATCCATATATTATATATAGTTTTGAATAATAATAAATCGGTATATGCACGCACAAGCTTATATTATAAAATAGATAGGAGTTCATTTTCAAAATTTTCGTTTCAAACATATAAAAAATATATATCTTTTATTGGTTACCTCGTAAAATACAGAAAATAAGGCTGTTAGGAGATAATTTCAGCGCAAGTACATTTTATATAACGCTACAGCAATAAGAATAAAATTAGATAATCTCAAAAAAACATGAACAGTTAGTTAAACATGCATATATAATAATATTAGAAAATGGAAGGGGTATTCTTGTTAAATTAGAGAGATGAAGGAACAAAACGTGTATATATAATTTTCATTTACAGAGAATCTCGGAACGCTTCGCTAATATTATCAGAGTCATCATATAAATGTCTATTTGAGCTAGATCGGGACTCATTTCTTCTCGATTTCGACTTCTTTGCGAGGGAGTGAAGGCTGAGAGATGCGGTTATAACAGATAATATTTGTAAACCTAACAGCGCAATAACGCAGGACACCCACGTTGTTCGGTTTTCATCCAACCAAGTTCTCATCTCGCCACTGCAACTTCTCTGCAGGGATAAAAAAAGATACACGCACAGAAAGCATATTATTATTAGCAGTTTTTTATGTGTTTAATTAAATAAAGTGCATTCGATCCATTTAACAACCTACTACTGTTGTTGTTTAGTTAGAGAAACCCATTGTTTCCTGTGCATAATATGTGTTCACAATAAAAGTTAAGGATAAACGCTTAAGTTAATGTCGCAACGGATTATCATGTTAAACCAAATAATTTACAAAAATAAAAGTTATGGACCAATTTTGTCGTTAAATGTAAAAAAAACATTTCGCTACGTTCATTTAATATCATACGATAGGGATACATGCATTTTAGATTTTTTTGAAAATGAGCCGAAGATGAAGCAATTTTTATTGCCATTGTCATTAAATTTTGTACTTTCTCTGAATCATAAAGCTATGTGGAAACAGAACAAATGGTTAATGTTTTAATTTGGTTTCCTTCCCTGCTGCTCCTCCTGTCACCATGTTAATCAGAGAACAAAAAAAACAAAGTGACTTGCTATGGTTTTTATATAAATACCAGCAAAAGTTGTTGAAAGTGAAATTCTATTGTTTAGTTGTAATTTTCATTCATAAAAAGGCACAAAAGAAAGTAACTCGAGAGGAAGCTAGAAGTCTAATTGTAAATACACGTGCTATAACTTTAACTAGTACTGCCACAGCACAGTTGTCTAACTGGCTTTTATTGTTGCAAAATAGAGAACTGACAAGAGAAAAGACTCTGTGTCTTCATTCATAAAATATACATGTATAAATACAAGCAAACTAACTGTATAACTAACTAACCTTCCTAAATCAGATTCAAGTTTTCAAGAAAAAAATAAATGTTCATTTTGAATTGAATCTTACGTCTAAATACACAACCATGAGAGTGGTAGTCAACATAGTCATAGTCATATTTATGTTTCAATCGACACAATGAAATCAAGAAAAAAAATTGATTAAGGAATCGCTATATATGATTCAACCACATAGTGTATATAAGCAGCCCTGCCTATAAAAGGATTTGCAATTATGGTTAACTATGAGACTGACGCTTGTGTAGAAAAGCACGTATAATGAGCAAAAAAAACTGAGCATATATAGCGTTTAATATTCCCTCAAGAATATTATTCTAGTATAATGATAAGGTATTATCCGTCAAACAACCGGAAGGAAGTTTGCTGATGATTCATGAGAAAGTTTATCAGGAAAGCTTTCAATTCGATTATGTTCATGTATCTTCACATAAGTATACTTGATTAATATATAGAGAGCCGTGTGTACATTTATACAAAAAGCTTTTAGTCGCGTGAGATTATAATTGTAACTGTTGCAATATCAAACGACACCAGGGCGATATGAGATTACACAGAATAGGTCTGCATATCTTGCAGATGTAACCATAAAAATGGTGACAGTTTCGCTTTATTCGGGTTAAAATGTTACAGATTAAACTATAATATAGCATAATTGACATTAACGGTAGTAGTCCAACAATGAGTGAGTCATCTTGATTTGATCATTGTCAAATGCTATTAACTCCTGCTTTCTGTCTCGTAAAGCAGTTATTATAATGTAAGCATGAAATGTAAAGAAATTACTATTAGCACATATAAAACTCATAGCTGTTTGGCTAATGTTACGCTGTAATA
The DNA here is from genome assembly GCA_027743765.1 of Coecobrya sp. COE2. Classification (NCBI taxonomy): domain Eukaryota; kingdom Metazoa; phylum Arthropoda; class Collembola; order Entomobryomorpha; family Entomobryidae; genus Coecobrya; species Coecobrya sp. COE2. The sequence goes on from JAHZMV010006792.1 coordinate 3,675, forward strand.
TAAAGTTGTATTGTTAAAGGAAATAGTTTATCTACAAAAATAATATGGAATGAGAGTTCTGTGAGTGTTTTAGTAAAATAATTACTTTTTTGAGTGCACTTTTATCGACAAAAAGGAAAAGTCCGTTTTTAAAATACTTTTCGTTATTGATGATGATTAGTGATTTGTTAGGAAAACGTAATGGACATACCAAACTTACTTGCTTTAGAAGCCTTTCCCCGCGATCAATTGTGTAGCATGATGTGTCCATATGGTAGTTATTATCTGCAAATTCTCTGGGTCCCTTGAAGCCGCAACAATTGAGCTGAAAATCGTTATATTTAAAGCATAACCATTACACGCGTATAATCAAAAGCCTCAAACATATTTCTTTTTAACTTTTCTTAAAAGCGGATCCAATTTCCTTTCTAAATTATTGCAAATCATAAAATATTTAATGGCCACTATGAAAAAAATATCTTCATCGTTTGCTTACCGAATTTTGTATAAGATTACGAGTAGTTTGATTGACTTCCATCCAAACAAATCGTAAAATGTCTTCCATCTGTCAAGTTAAAATAAATATCAATTGTAACTACTTGAAATTGCATGAAACTCATTCATTTTTGTTTGTTCACAAAAACATAATTTTTACTTATGTAATCCCATTAAATAGAACACATCTCTGTCATCCTACCACCATAGTGCAGTGGAATGTGAAATTGGAAATTCATCACTACCTTTTTTTCACTTAATTTAGTTAAACAGGTAAAAATAGAATTACGCAATTGATAACAAGAATATATATTGTGCATTGTCCTGCATTATTGCATAGGGTGATGATGATAACGTTAATTTTATTGTAACACGTGAGATTAGAGGAAGATGACAATATTATTAAGTTTGCATTTGGATTGCATTGGCAATTGCCCAATAAAAGATGTATAAAAAAGCATATATAAATAAGTGAAGTGAAGCCATCCATAATCCATAATACCACGCAACGACGCAACCATGAAACGCCAAAGAAAAGTGAACGCACACACACAACAATTCTACATGCAATTCTTCAGATTAAACTACACAGAATCGCAAAAAAAAGATGCCATTGTCAAGCGTTACAATTTTTTGTCACTTTTATGGCAATGAATGTATAACAAGCAGAAATATCAAAGAGATGAAGACGCATATATATTTTTTGCAATAAAAGATTTGAAACATCACTAGACATCTCTATCATCTCATCAAAATCATGTTTTTGTGCAAGTCCCCATCATACATGTTGATTCTGATTTGATATGTGTAGTTTTAAAACACATCTCCACGGATGACGATTATGTATGTGCACGGTTGGTTGACAATAACAGAATGTGTGAATTGTCCCAAGTTACAATGGAGATAACGGCATTGAAATAATTTTTTCAACGTGTATCCAACAAAATGATAGCAATAATGAATAATGAAATGTAAAGCAAGTCCCATCATGAGTCATTGTGAATTCTACTGCATACAACCCACTTGCATTTTTATTTTATTTTTCTGTGTTATGTATTCATTTCATTTTATACACCTTTTGTAGCATTATGTGTTATAATAAATTATCCCAGTCACTATCGTTAAGGTGCAGAGAAAGTGATGGTTTTTTTATACAAAACCTATAAAAGCTCTCTGTTTCTTTGCAAATTCATTTTTGCTGATGAGTTGTTGCTGTTGAAAGGGAAAAAAAGCAACGTGAAATGGTTTCCATCTTGTAGCTCGTACCATTTGCGAAAACAGAAGGTGGTTAACATCGTAACATGAACAATGCCGAATTTCTTTTTCAGTTCTTTTTGTACACCGCTCGATTGTCGTCTTTCTTTATTAACAAACTGGCGTCAGTGTCTATTATTATTTACAGCTCTAAATTTTTTATAGATCCTCCTATTTAAATTTTTTTCAGATTATTTACATTTTGAAGAAATCGTCGATCGTATTCATACTTCAGGTCTCATTAGTAATCAACCCTCGGGCTTGTCAGTGTAAACCCGTGTGATGTTTTCGTAGTCTCTTAAGCAGTTACAGGTATGAGGGTACTAAAACAGCTAAAATTTCTTATTTACTTTTTCCATTTAAAATTACAGGAACACATTGAAATGCAGTAAAAATGACGTGTACATTACCTTAATATGTAGTAAAGTTCTTTGTCCTAAAAAATTATGCACGCCGGTGGTTTATGAATAGGCAGGTGAATATAAACTGATACAGCTATCAATTTTTTACAAAAAAAGGACATAATTTTTTTTACATTGACAGCTTCTTGGAGTGTAAATGGTTGATGATTATATTGCAATTTAACGTTACATGCAAATAATGAAGTGTGTATATTTCTGTTCAAGCTTTCGGGGAAGAAAATGAAGGCAAGAATAAGAATAATGGACAGAACAGTACACGCGTACCAATATAAAGAAGTAACCTCCAACTACATGGCAATGATAATCAATCTTCAATCTTGCAAATTGTGAGTGCAATAAGTAGTAATGCGACGATAGTTGTAATGACGCTGTGTTTTCATTTTCGCAGTACAACTTCCTCTCTGCACACTACACACTGCACATGCACATCCTTCACGGATTATTTTAATCATCTAAAACTGCGTGGCTGCATACTGAATGAGTCAAATGACTATGTGAGTAATTTAACACCAGTGTCGTGTGTCGTGTACTGTACTGCATTGCAAATGACACAGGTTTTAAGAAGGAAAAATCCTACCTGCTTGTGAACTAATTTCGCACAAACAGACTAACTATCCTTTCAAGCACCTGTCGGTTTAAAAATGATTAATTCATGGTACGGTCATTTAAAATAGGATAAACGCTATGATCACCACTGCACTGATTACTTATGACGCACAGTTTGCACAAATTACATTACACCAAAATGTCGTACCATCATTAAATCAGTGTCCATCCCTTGGTACTATAAATTGCAAAAAAGAAATTTACAAGATATAATTGTTTCAATTAGGCGAACATGTGGATAAGTATATCAGATCAACAATCGCATCAATTGACAAAATTATACTACAATTTTGAAGATGTCTCTCTTCGCCCCTACTACTGTTGCAACATGAACATCTTACTATCCACAACCAACGCTCATCAAAGTCGCAATCCTAAAAAGAAACTAGAAATGCTTGTCATTTGTCTTTTTATAATGGTCCACATCACCATGTTAATACTCCTACTCTATAGAGGTATCTAAGTAATCTAATAGCTAATTGTGTGAGTAAGAAAGCCGCCCACAGCGATACGCTTGAACATTTATCTTGACAAACACAAAACTGCAAATTAAAACGTTGCATTACGGAAGAGGGTTCGTCGTCGTGGATATGATCTAATTTTATAGCCATGGTTTTAAATCACACACACATAAAATATGTCAATAAATGTGTTTGCACTTCCTTTTTGTAAATTGTACGCGTGTTAAATAATCCTTCAAGGCGCTATACGATACGAGAAAGTGAGACTATTTTTTTAGTTGCCATCATTACCATTTTGTTTTTTAAACTGTTGGATTTATCATGCGTAAATGAATAGAATGAAATGAAAGTATAGAAAAATTGCACCATGGTGGTGATGACTGGGGAGTCCGCAGGTGCCAAAAAAAATGTTGAGATTTATTGTTTGTTTGCATTGCTAAACTACTCATATGGCTTTAGAAATATTAGCTGGGAGTTGTGGAACGCCTTACCTCAATTCGTGAAATTTGCAATGTTAATACTCCGCCAACTGCTGAGGTTATCGTTACAACCACCATTACGATGAACTGCAAGAAAGAAATAGAAAACATGTAAGCATCAAACACGTATTCTCAATTGTTATAAATACAACGCTATAAAAAGACTGTGTAAACTCGTAAAAAGGACTCAATTTTCACGTTATAATGTGAAACAATGACGCAACAACTATCAGAAAATGACATGTGAAAATAACGTTTGTGTAATATATTTTTTTTGAAGAAATCTTGACTTCAGCAAGGTCTACGTCAAAATTATTTCTTAAAATACAATCTAGAGACTCAACGGTTTGACAATGGGTTTCCAAAGTGATCCAATAATAACTTGTTATTGCGAGATACTAACCCGTCATATTTGACATGTCATCTTTTGTTGCTGATGTAGTTCTTTAAAAGTTATAGCTTACCAGACGAATTATGCATGCTGTTTCACTTGCACCAGCAACCCATCCAACAAGTCCAGTGAAGAAAAGTGCGAAGCCAATCCCAATGACAATGTACGTTAGGATCTATAAAAAGGGTGACGTAATGGCAAATTTAGTTAATTCCATAAAATCATTTTATAAATCTATTTAAGTGTCGTTTGATTTCCAGAAAAATACATATGAGATTACGTAATTGGATTGAAGGTGTAAATGAAAATGACAATAGAATGTCAACAGCATCTATCCGAATTCAGGGACTCATGCAAATCATTCATAAATCTGACGCATACCTTAATCCACCTCTCAACAAACCTATTAAATATGCACGACAAAGTTTTCAAAGAAAAATATTTCAACTATATAATTCTTATTAGCTGCTTACTTAACATAATATTACGTACGGTTGAAACTGAAACTACTTCAATCCACAGGCTCTTCAATATCATTTCATTGTATCCTTCAACTAACTCAATTTACTCAAATAAAAAATAAAATGTCATAAAGTTTTTAACGTCAACATGCGTCGAGATAAACATTAAGCAACCTTCCTTACACACATAAAACACAACAGAAAAAGGCATCCTCCCTCACTTACAAAAAAAATCTTTACGTTAGTTAACTGAGCAATGAAATGCCTACATCCGAAAGTGTATACTTTATTATGGCAGGGTAAATTAAATAGATATTTCCTTGATCGTGTGTCATACATTCTACATGTGTACGTAATTCATTTTTTGTTGTTAATCAGTAACTCCCTCAACTTATTGTTGGTATTAGTAAAACTCCAAGCGAACGCCATCCATCATTAAATTATGTCTCGTGGGTTCATAACAGGTAATACTTGCGTTTGCAGAGGAATGAATGTCCCTGCTAACTACCTTATTGAATCAAGTTAGTAGCTATAAAAGGGTGAAGTATAGCATATTATTGTGCACTTTGTTTCATCAAGATGAGGAAATTTCCCACGTGTTTTTTTACGAATTGAAAGATATTTAACTATATTATTAGTTATTATAGTTAGTAAATCTTGTGCGTAGAGAGAAGCATATTTTATAAATTATATCTTTTCTATTTAATGTATGCACCACAGTCATTTACTCACTTTTTACAAACATGCCATATATTAAAAATTGTACAAAAAATGTGAGGATTTGTACTCACACAGGTTTAACGTTTCAAATGTTAACGTACTTTTTTTGTGCTTATCTGTCAATCACAAGCTTGTTATCATTTTATCTGTGTGTATACAGAAAATTAGATTTTTGTTGCGTATGGTTTCAAAATTCACTACCAAATTAAGTACTTTGGGGTAGTTCCTTAAAGTTTCATTCATTATATTTGCATACTATTAAGAATAACCACATTTATTTTTAAATACTCAAAAAGTGACGTGTGCCCGACAGACTTTACATACGCGTCTCTATTTTTTGTCCTTTTCTCCTCTAACGCATAATATAAAGCAAAATTATAGTACCTTTCTGTCTATTTATTTTGTAAATTTTTTTAGCGTTTCTTCCCAAAAAAAATCCCAAAAATATTCAGTTTTTTAAAACACCTCCATTTATTCCACCTTGTTGTGCCACGGCCAAGAGAAACTTTTGGTTTGGTATGATTTTTTTTGAATATACAGCGATAAAAACTATTCTATTTAGCTACCTATTTTCTTTCGTTGTAGCATGTAATTAAAAACCAAACTAATTTTTTTACTCCCTATCCATGCGTTTCTTACGATCACACCTTCTTACGATACATTTTTCAAAAAAATTTCATAAATGCGTACTAATAGGAAGAAAACATGGCAGCTTTACGATGAATTCATCACATCATTCATCAGTATACCAGCTAATCTTTGTTTTAATCTTTTTTCAAACGAGCACTACTACACTTGTTTTTTTTCCTCTTGTCTGTATGTGGCTTAAAGAAAGAGCTTTCAGTTTTCTTCAACCTAAAAAATTGCCAAAAGTTGCCAAGATAAGAAAAATGCGAAATATTACACACACATACAGACGTAAAGCTGTGAATATAATATGTAGAGATGCAAATAATTTAACTAGGTATGTAGGTATCTTGTGCACGGCATTCCTCTAAAGATTAAAAAAGGGATAGTATCATCTCATCATCTTCATCTTCAAAAACGCATGCTTCGGGACTTAAAAATCGTAGAAAATCTTTTTGAAAAATTTCTGTGCAATTTACGAAGCTTAACTTGTAATAAAGCATTTTAATATTCTTTGTAATAGCTGTGTAGGATGAGAGGAGATCATCATAATTAATTAAAACAAAAGCGATATAGTAACATGGATGTTTATAAGTAGTTATAATATATTTTTTAACTTGAACAATTAACTTTTTTGAAAAGTTTTGAACATGCGTAAGTTTTCAGGGAATGAATGTAGTAAGGTAACAAAAAAAAGAAGCGTTTTATTTGGTTTGGTCTATTAACCATAATATATTTTGCAGCGAAGAAAAAAAAGAAGATGGGCTATTATTATATGCATATCAGATTTTCTGTTTCTATCGTCATAATATGAAGAAAAAACGGGCAATATATATAAAATATGCAAGTTTTTTTCATGTAACTCCTCCCAAAATAGTTAAATTAGCTCCGCTGCTGCATGCGCAATCCTTGTTGAAAAATTCATGGCATTGTTGTGTGATTATTATTGTTGTTAAGAAGAAGAAGAAGACGCTTGCTTCCACAACGGTTATGACGACGTTAGCGAAAGATGTTACATTAGTAATGTGGAACAGATAATGTTGATAAATTGCCAGATAAATTCGTAACACTGATGAAGCCAAGAAAAAGAAGATTATTTTTATCGTTAAAAAATATGCATGTACAAGTACATATTTTTTTTTTCATTGTTGTTGCTAAACGTAACTCATTGTTGTAAAAATGAATGCACAAAACTGTATGCTTTAAAACATGCTGCCTAACAATCATTTAAGAACAATCCTTTCTTCAGTTAAACATTATCGTAATGGCTTTTAACAAAGCTCACACAAGAGAATATATGCGTAAAAGTATACATTTGCATGAATTATTATTTATAGTATGGTAAAATTAGTTTAATGAAGGTTTGCATTTTCAGAGTAATAATTGACGATTTTATAATATAGACTGAATGACTATTATAAAGTTAGTATGTTGATGAGTTTTTTTTAATAGTCTTTGGCTATTTATCAGTCACTCTACGCATGAGCCTCTCCCACACGAAATATTCAGGAAGGTTTCCGATTGAAATAATTGTTAAGTATTAAAAACTATACATGCGTTCTGTTTTAATTATTTGAAAAACTTGATAAAGTGGAAAATAGTGATTTTATGAATCTTATTACAAATCAAAAATAAGTAATTCTGAAATTAATGGATTGGATAATCAAATAATGCAAATAATCGTTATAACTTTTTTGTTCATTGCGTTAACTGACGAATGGTAGATGTTGCAAAATTTTTAAGTGAGTGTGAGGTAGATAAGCCTGTCTGCTGTTTATAATTATTTCTAACTATAAGACTTTTATCAAAATGCAATTAAATAAGTGAGAGTTTTTACGACAAGATTTACGCTGCTTATAGTAGTTACCGTTAAATCAGCTAGTGATTTGTGACGTTAACCCGTTAATTAGATTTGAAAATATTGAGATTATTACTAGTACATAGCACATTTTTTAACATTTATTGTAATCTTTTGAGTTAAATATCCGAAAAGTTAAAAAATATATTCATACTTAATGCACCATTATTATGGCCACCACATCAATTGATTGACGTATGTATTAGGTCGGGTTGATGCATACTAATATGCTACTATAATATGTAGTTAGTCTGCTGAACTATGAAGTAATCAAAACACACGTGAAAAAATAACTAAAATTAATTGCAGACCTGGCTTATTTTAATACTTAGTCATTTTTAAATATTCTACTAAACATGATTTCCCATGTAATCTTACGGTACGGTAAGATATTGAAACTGTCTCTATAACTTGCTCTTAAATCCTGGCTCGCTAGCTGAACAAATAATCACTCTAATTATTAATGCAATCCGCAATTAACATACCATTATATTTCCGGAAATATGCGTATCATTCACCAAATTGGTACAGAAACCAAACTTATTGCCTAAAAACCAATACTCTTATTTAAAAACACCAACTTACCAACGTTCCAGACTGAAACTTCTGGATGGACACTGAAGTTGACAAGATCCATGCTACATAGCCTATAATAATACATCCGGCCACCTAAACAGATAAAAAATCATTTTATATAGTTTACCTTAACAATTTTGTTTAAAATCTAAAGAAAAACTTAACAAAATTGACAAGCCCCTTCATAACCACTAGATTTTCATAGAAACATATATAAAACATGGTTGTTGTTCAGTGGCATTTTTTCTGTCTGTAGGTATGAAAAACGCATTTTCAACAGACCGATGCACACACCACATACAACTATATACACACTTTTTTTAAACAAATTTCGTGGAAACTAAAATGAAACTGGCCAAAAGTAACACTACTTACACACTAAAAGAAGGACAGTGATACGTTACGGTTGCCTGAGTACACACCTTTGTTCATAACAGCATATAAATTTCATACATGTAGGTAATAGTACTACAAATGATTATAATAATTGTGTATGCTGTTTTCAAGTTCATGATTATGATAGTTTTGCTGGTTCGGAGCATGCCGGAAACATGGCCAATGAACTTCCGGCGAGACGTGTGTTTTTACCTTTGCGCTAAAAGACAGGTGCATAAAATGAGTATGTAATTGTCAGAATTTCCATTTCTAATGTAACCATAAAACTTCATCAAATTTCCATAAAGAAAATTTTTAAAATTAAGGTATCTTCAGGGGTATAAAACGCTGATTTACAGGATTCCTTTTTGTATTTTTTTTGACATTTATTGACTTTTGCAAAATGAAAGGTAATTAGTTTATAAAGGCGTGTTAAAAAATCAAGCCTACTTCATGTACCATTTTCATCGATTGAAATTAAATTGTCATTCATTAATTAGCTATATCGAGCACGTACAATAAACAAGATATTCAAAAGGTATAATAAATTTTATTTACAATTCTGCATGCTTACGGCTCTGCATGACACGCTCTTGAGTGTATAATCAATGGTTTTTAACAAATCTAAAATGCAATTAAAGAGAATCGTCGGTGTCGTGTGATTTCATTGTTTGCTTTATTGTTTCGTGATGTGAGTTATTATGGGTAGTAGTAAGTGTCAAGTCTCACAGAAGAAAGTTAAAAGTAAGTCAAAAGGAAGTGAAAAGTTGATACTAGCAAGCTAGCTAACTAATAGTGTGTTTTTTATACACTGTATTTATATTTTAACTGTTTTATATGATTCTGCCTGGCTTTTTATTATTGCTCTTTTAGCGATAATGACCCCACAACAACGTCGAGAGTAGTAGAAGGAGAGTCTTTTAATAACTTTTGTACATGGTTGAAAGCCAAAGTTAACAAAAATATGATTTTATATACTTAGCTGACTGTAAAAAGGTATATAAAATACCAATGTGGAAAACAATAAGCTAATAATGGTGTTTGATGTAGTTAGCAATTAGAAAAACGGCAAATTTATTAGTGCATGTTGGTGCGTATGAAAACAATGAAAACATTAAAAAAATGGTTGTAAACATAAATAAAGTATTTATGTTATGAATAATTCTAAGGTAAATTTTTTCCTTGAAATATTGAGCACTCTTTACACAAACCCTTCCCCTGGAAGTAAAAACACCCTAATTTAAAATTAGGATGCATTCTAAACCCAGTAATTAATGAATCCTACAAAGAAATGATTCATAATAATATATTATACATTATTTCCACTACAAAAGATACTTACAAATATAATGACTGCTAAAAGTGTCAGGACATGCCCAATCCATCCAATTTTCACCCGACTTTTCTTCATTTCTCCTTTATATATTGCTCTTGAGGTTGAGCAACCTATAAACTCCTTAAAATTCACATGCAACTCAGTTTACCCCGGTAAATCCGGGTTAATTTTTCACACACGTCAAATCCCTCACAAAGAGCTTCCCAGCCAAAAAATCTCGTTACCAACAAAAAAACCCACTCACTTCTCCACAAAAATTTTACATTGTATACTTTACTTGCTTTTCACTTTCATACAACTTTTCAACAATAATGGATCACACTTTAACAAATTTGCAAGCATAGTTTCCACAAAATTTTTACAAAAACCTTCTACAAACCCCTTTTTTCATAAAACTCACACTCAACATGGCTTTGTCTACAAACTCATGTCAACGAAAAAACAGAACAAAAAATCCTTTCCCTTTAGACAGCAGAGAGCCATCCTGAGTTTGCACGCGCTTGTCTGAAGGCTCTCAGAGAACTGAACGCATGCAAACTCGATTTCGATATTAAAAAGCCATGTAAACTTGTACTCAGCCAGGCAGAGATAGGTTGGCTTGAGGCCGTTTCTGACGCTGCTGCTTATATTATGAGGATTAAATGAGTCTAGAGGAGTGTGCAAAGGTGGTCTACTACGCTGCTTTATTAAATGTTTTTTTTTCTTCGTATTTTTATACCTTTTTATATACTAATCACTTTTGATATGATTATCATTATCACTAAAATAGGATGAGCTTCTCTCTCTCATCCTAAATGTTTCATTTAATGTACCTATTTGCTCGGTACTGATGATGATTACACTCTCTTAAGTGTGATCTTATGAAGTGGGTGAAGAAAAATGCAAGTAGTTAAGAAAGGTGTGATATGAAATATGAGGGGATATGTGTAAAATATATATAAAAATGAAATCCGTTTTTCTTCACTGAAGATGCATTTCTCTCTTATTGATGGTAGTTGTTGTTGAGGTTGAGAACATATTTTCCTCACCGTGTACCTGTCCCACTTCCCTTTCTACTTTAAGAAGAAAAAATAAAGTTTAACGTTTTACTGCACACGGGGATAAACACTTATAAAATCCTTTTACTGGGGTTTTTGTAGTGAAATGAGTGGTCAGTTAGTTTAAGGTGCACTTTGAGAGAAGTGTAGACAATGGCCAAAAAAACGGTGTACTGCACGCCTGTTGACGGCACATCAAAAAAATTACCTATATACGTTCTGTACAATAAGAGATATGAATGTGTGAAATGGCTATTATTAAACCGTGTTAAAATACCATGTGTGCAAAAAAAAATGTGTCATTGTTCAGATGGATGAATCATAATTTTATGGTAAAAGCCCTAATGCCACTTGAACTTGGAATGTTGTAAGGGTCTTTAATAACGTGAGTAGGTAATGTGACTTTCATGGCACATACCATTTTAACCCGGTTTCATGTACCATAAAATTAAACTGGTGCTCTCTGGGCCCTTTAAAAATGTAATTAATTATGGTCATGATGCGGAAATAAAACTTTGTTCATATTCTATTTACGATAGTATATAAATTCTTGACTGCAGAGCAGAGACTAATTTATTTCCATTTTTACGATCAACTTTTTTGTCTTCACGTACAAATCATAAAAATACAACGCAAGAAATCCAATCAATTTTTCTATTATATATATTTTAGGCTTTTTGGAGCTGTATATACGCACAACTTTGTGTTTTTAAGGAGCTAAAATTAAAGTTATACAAAAATTGTCACAATTTATCTTTATTTGTATAAGACCTTAACTAACATTTTATCTATTGTACACCATTTTGCGATACGCTTCGATTTTAAGGCACTACATAAAATGATTAGTGCGCTTAGACTTTTTTTACAAACATGAATAAAACAAATGGACAGGATCAATGTATGCAGAAATATATACATTTTATATACGTGTCTTAGGAAATAGAACATTTTGACACCCAGTCGCACGGTACATTATGATAACAGTGAAGAATGTGATACAATCTCTGTACAATTCGTTTGTGCTATTCTGAAACTAAATGGATGCGTAATTAATAATCTATGTATATATTATAATAAATGAGTAATCATTTAGCACTCTTTTCAATTATAAATAGTCCAGATACCCAGAGGAGATAAATCTCAAAAATTGGAAGATTGTAGTTTCCACGTCAAACAAATAGCAGACCACCATGCACATCAAAATAATCTGTAGAAATAGTAATTATTTTTTTCAACCCTTACACCTAATTATGCTCGATATGTACTAGACACGATATTGGTATAAACTCACTACAAAACAAGTTAGTAATAATAATAGTAACTATTTTGTATTAAACGCATATTTAATAGTAAAATTAATATATATTGCAAATTGTTTATAACGCATGATTATATACATACCAACGCTTCCGTAACACAAGTAGTAGTAGTACAGGTAGTACAGCTATTATAGTAGTAATTATACGATTGCTTAAAACATAAATATTTTTAATCAATTATTCATATTTTTTCTGCATATACGAAATAGTAGTAAGGAACCTCTATGGCAATACACTACACATACGCTTACAATTTTGTTACTATAATTATAGTAAAGATACAAAACAGCACCGAGGAAAGTAATTTCTTATTCGTACTATCTTGGTTTTCGGTTACACGACGTAGTACAAAGTAGAGAGAGACAGAAAGGTTGCTGAATTTTATGTAAGAACAATTTTAAATTTGAACAGGGTAATCACATCAGATTTTTGGTAAGAAATTTGAAAGAAGATAAGGTCGAATCGTTGCGAGATTTTGTTTGAAATACCAATTTACGAATTTTTGTACCTACTCGACTTTGACTTCATCTGTAGCTGCATCATGCTGTAAGGGAATAAAATAAAATAAAAGTTTTTATGTGATTTTAAATCTCAAAGTTTTGTAATAAAATGTAAATAAGCTGTGGTATGGGAAAACTTACGGTAACCATAGCAAAGCTTCCGGATGAGGAGGAGGATAATTGGGTGCCACTAGATCTTCGAGAATGTTGAGCAGAACTATTTTTCATTTCTTCTTCGTATTCAGCCAAGAGACGTTTTTGATCCTCTTCAGATATATCAACGAGACTCGGATCTGAGCCTGCTAAATGAAATTAAAAATTGTAATGGTGCGTTACGTACGGGAATGTATTTATCAAGTGAATAGAATGAAGAATATTATGATTTGTACATACTAGGCGAATGATCATCCTTTTCTCCATCAAAAAGTTCATCCTTCCCTTCGGCAGCCTTCTTCGCATTTTCCATCCTTTGTTTTAGCTCTTTTTCCTGCTCGGCAATGCAGATTTCATGAACTCGGAAGTAGAAGCGATGCCAGAATACTAAATGAGATACTTTATCAGGAACCAGTTGTCCGTAGTGCAGTTGAAGATGTGGATTTGCAGTCATTAAATCTGTCATCTCATTGTTTTTCTCATCTAAATCGAACGTCATCATCCAATTTTCATAAGCCTTGATATCATCAGGATCCTTGAGGAAAACATCCTCCTCGATTGCCAATGAATAAATTTTTGCCTAATGGAAACGCATAAAAAATATATGTAAATAGTAACATAAATTAATAATTCTTTAAATGCCCAAACTAATTTAATATTATGTTCAAATACCTTAACCCGATCTACAATAACAGGTCCTGAATTTAGCACAATAGCTTCATCATCGTCATCAGGTCCAACGCCGAATATTGTGGACATCTGTTCCAAAACAATGTTTGCCTTTGACGTAACCGTTTGAACTGCAGATTTTGCAGTATCCTCGAGTTTCAGCTTATCCTTTAGGTCTTTTGAAGCTTCTGACACTGTTTCAGTAAATTCAGTAAAATCCTGTTTCAAATATTGAAACATTTCGGAAGACTTTTCCTTTGCACTAGACATAGTGCTGGTGAACCAACTCGATAAACCAGCAACTGCTGCTCCCAAATTTATTTCTTCATCTTCTTCCGGTTCACTGTCCAATAATTGCGGATCTTCAGACACCTCTTTCTTGGCCTTGGTCGGAGACGCTTTTGAACTGGAGGGTTCAGAAGTGTCCTTGGTTTCCTTTTCTTTATTTCTGTAACGTACAAAAACAGAGCATATAAAGGCATGTGACGTATACAATAATAATTACTAACTAATTATTTTAATTATCATCTACATCAAAAATTAAGCTTTTTTACGACTTACGTATCTGCCATGATGATCCGCTTTCAGTTGGTGCTTTACAGTTTACGTTAGCACAAGTTAACCTCTAGCTAGAAACTTAAATACACAAACAAAAAACAAAACAGGATTTAAATTATCAATTCATATCCATTAACGTATTTTTGCACATATCCCTATAAACTCCACCAATTATCGTAACAAAACCTTCAAAATCCTACAATTATCCCAGTCAACACAATATAGTCAGTTAAACTTAATTAATTTAACGCAACATATTTTGCAAAATAAGGTTAATATGCACTCTGTACACACCTTGACAGGTACGAAACTACCAACTTGTTGCTTCAACCTACCTACCTAACAATAATATCCAGCAGTACTTGAATTACAACAAGAATAACCTTAATTAATTTAAAATACATTTCTGAATAGTCTCCAATAATATGCCCTACTTTACAAATAATTGTAATCAGCGACACCACCACCATAATTAAAACTACTTCTAATTTTATTCCAAACACTATCCTACTACCAACACTTCCAAAAAATTAAAGACATCTTCACCATAAATACAACTAGAATTAATTAACTTACCCCTAGCACATCCAGACTCCAGCAGCAGCTCACAGGATTATCCAATCCGTTAACAATTAAACAACCCGTTTAAATCATAAATACCTACCCAGCTTCCTTTAACCACTCAAACAATCACACCTCATACAACTTTAATTCTCGTCTCTATCCACTTGTCTCTCTCTCCCTGATTTAACCCCAATTAACTTTTAACACCTCTCCAAAATCCCTACCATATTTTAACCCAATCTCTAATTAAAACACAAAAATCCTTTGTACATCAACTCATTTGACACTTTAAAAACTTTGTTTAAGCGTTTTCCTCTACCAAACCATTATTTTTAATACTGCGTATCAAACTCCGTAAAAAGAACAATAATAAATGTTCTAGCTAGATTAACCAAAGGCAATTAAAATAACTAGAATAATTAAGACTGGGAAAAAGGGGAAAAAGACAACAAAAGAGAGACAACGACAGAGAGTCTACACTTTAACGCAAGGAGCAACAGTAAACCAGCAGCTGGTGCAGCAGAGAACAACTACGCGATATATTATTGTGAGAGATGCCTTGCCACAGGATGGGATCATCCTTTTTGTTATAAAAAAATTGATCATGTGAACTGTGCAAAACCACACATATACGCACTACATGATATAATGGTCGTTTATTACAGTTACTATGCCTGGTAGAGAGAGAGATCAAACAAAAGAGTTGTATAAATGGGATGAATATAAGCAGAGGGATTATTAGTGCTAATTATTGAGGAGACAAATTAATTGCACATGTAAAATGTTATGTTATGATTATTAGGATGTTTTATGTCTATCTCCTGGAAATAAAATTTTTTGGGGGTAAAAAGTAATTAAATGTGTGGTGGAATTTAATTAGCTAAGTGGAGGAGAAAATGTAGTATATAAGGAGCAAAGCTTAAATTAAAAGCAGTTATTACCTTTAATTTTTACCTGTCGGGGCTAGGAATAGTAATTAGGGTTTCTATATAATGGCTTTGATTATTAACAGAGGATTTTGACTTTAATTCTTTCAAGGTGATATTACTGGTGCGAGAGATATTGTAACTGCTTTTAAACAAATTGCATTTATTAAAGCTATCTACAAATTTGCCTATCTAAAATATCTACTTTTTTTAGTATAGCTTTGTTTCATCCGATTCTTTTTTACTACACTAACCCATATTATTATTAAATCATTACTATGAACGCAGTGAAACATTTTTGACAGTTCTACAAATAAGCTGCGCTGTCACACAAGTTAATCAACACCATCATCATTTGTTGTATAACAACAGTATACTATACTAATAATAACATGTAATGCACAGTTAACAATTTGTTTAACTAAATGAAAACATACACCATACCATACTCCCATTCAACATATCATTTTCCACAAAACTTTTTAATGACCTATTTAACTAAACCATTCATTCCCCTCGTCCGTTTAAACAATTGAGTATTCAAACAATCCATAATATAAAATTCATATTAAAAATGCCATCCACATATCAAAGCCATTCCATGGAAACCATTTAGCCTGGCAATTTGTCAAAAACCTTTTTTTTCATCTTGTCATTCTTGCCAACTTGACACTTTTGACTTTCTTTCCACCGCTCCACACCATTTCATCATCCTTCTCATTAAACCATTCATTCTCCTCAAAAATCACTAACCTCTCCTTAATGACAAAATCCACACTTTCTGCTTCTGCAACAGCTCGCATTTTAGACAAAGATGCAGATTTCCTTCCAAAAGAGGCACTCCGCTTGTATGACTCTGCTGATCTGTGATGTGGCTCTGTTGAGTAATTTGACGTAGAGCAGATTTCTGTGGGAAATTTGAAGAGAGCTGAGAAGTCGGTGTCTTGAGCCAATCAAAAAGCTACCTGCTGTTCGCTTTACTTGATTGTCAACTTTCTTTCTGGCTAGTTGTTATATTTGAAGGGTTGAGTAGTTAAAAATTAATTTTGGGGAGGCAGACTACTCGAAAGTGTTTAATGTTTAAGGGTTGAATGAGGTGGTGTGATGCTTGTTGGTTTTTTGATTGAGGTGACAAGAGTAGTTAAAATTTGAAGAGGGGAGACGTCATATGGTGGATTTTAAAAGGGAAGGAGGGTGAGAGTGATTAAGAGTTTAGGGGTGGATTTTTTTTTAAAAAAAGGGGGTTGTATTTTTTTGGAGGGTGGGATTATATATTTTGGAGGGGAGAGCATAATGATAAGCTTCAGGAGTGGAGGGTTAGTCCTCGTTTTTCTATTCTCGGTGTTTCACTACAGTCTTCCTTATTTTATTAATGTGGACGCCCACGCGGAGGAATGCTTTTTTGATCGGGTGCAGAATGGAACTAAATTGGGTAAGGAAAATGGAGTAAAATATGGAGGGGAGGAGGGATTTGGGGTGATGATGATGTAGGGATTTAATAAAATGGTTGTGTGTTTTTTTTTGTTGACAGGTCTGACGTTTGAGGTGATTGAAGGGGGATTTTTGGATATAGACGTGAGGGTGACGGGGCCTGATGGGGAGGAAGTGATTTCCAGGGAGCGAGAAAGTAATGGTAAAATTACCTTTGCTGCTGCCAAAACCGGAGCCTACACTTATTGTTTCAGTAACAAGATGTCAACGATGACCCCGAAAGGTGTTATGTTTTCTATGGATGTTGGAGAACCTCAGGCTGCTGCTGGTGCTGGTGATGAAGGTAAGTTGGCATTACAATTAACTTTTATGAGGATATAAGGATTTAATGACATCTTGGGCGTTATTTGGTGCAATTTGTTAAATTGCTATTCTCTTTCGTTTTTTGTAAATTGTTTGTACAGTATTCAGTTTTTATCTCAGCAGAATGTGAATTAGCAAGGCCCACTATTAAATTCTTTCACTTCCAATGATTGTATCCCAAATAATTTGAATTTAATATTATGTGTATGTCTTTAAATACTGTATTTGAGCGAGGTTTTACAGATGCTACTGAGTTATCATTGTTACGTATTAATTTAAGTAACTGCTAAGTTTCAGAAATGAATTCTTGTAAGAAAAGAAATGTGTGCGAAAGTACTTGTAATATTTAATCTCATATAAAATGACCAAACAATTGTACTGCTTAGCTTAATTGTCATGAGTTGATAATAAAGTCATTGGTGTTTTATTTGAAAGATTGAAACATTCTGCGTTTACATCGAAAAATTCTTTTCCGACAGAAGAACAAAGTTTTTTGTAAGTAAGGTTTAATAAAAACAATTACTCAATTGACACATTTATCTAGTACTTAATTTTTAGTTTCCATTTATTTATATTTAATTATATGTATGTTTCCTTTATTATATCATTCCACCTTAGTGAAACAAAATAAATTATCGTTGACAATATTTTAATCTGGTTACAACTTACACATTGGCATCCTCAAAATATACATCACACTTGCCATTTTTAATTAAGTCTTTCAATTAAATATTTTCTCCGGTATACACGGTTGAGTCAACTAATGTTTCAATGTTCAATGTATGATAAATGCGCTAGTAGAAAGTTCGGAAGTAGGTTTTCATGCATAACCGTCGTTTCATAATTACACTCATGCACAACCTATAAAATGAGGCCCCTTGAGCCACCAAGCGGTTGGTTGTAAAAAAAAATAGGAAATTGGTAGTAGTGTACCAACAGCTAGAAATTCATGTACCTTTTTTACAAAAAATAATGTGGTTCGAAAATCATTTTATTCTAACCTCGGCCTCCACATCTCATGGTATCCCACAATGTACCATGAGTGGTAATGGCTTAAACCAATATCATTGCCATTGTAAGCATCCCAAAAGTTTACAATGTTCCCTTCTTTAACTGTGACAGGAAATTCGTGTTTTTATAAAGCATAATGGTTACGTAATCGACATATATTGAAGATAAAATTTGTCAAAATTTATGAGAAACCCCGACCAAACTCTAAAAATCATGAATAAATTATCTAGAAAGAAAACCGCGTCGAATCCCATTTTTTATTCTTACGCGTATCGCGAAGAAGATTATGCGTATATGCGTAAGGTGTTATGATATATAAACTGATTGGTCAATAAAAGGCGTAAATCATTATTGACTATGTCTATTTAGTGGTTTTATGAGATGAAGTTTCATAATGCCCCTCAAAACCACGTAGTTATTATGCGTTTGACACGTATCATAACATTATTTCACAACAGAAGCCAGCCATTACTATATTCTAACTAACAGCATATATCTCAGATGAACATCTATGTTAATGGCATGTTTTAACTTTTTGTTCAATATTCTAAAATAGTCGGGGATAAGATATCACTCACTTGACAAATTGAGTAGATGAAAATCAAAAGACTTTGTTCTCCTGCATAAACAGCAAAACTTTTTTACATTCCAGTATATAGTGTTAGCATGGCCAGAATCTAGTCGTGTTGTATGAAACAAATGGGTGTAATAAATATTGCTATAAGAATTCTTGTTATCGTTAAAAACCGTTGAACTCAGCATTATTTTATTCCATATAGTTGTTCTACGAAGGAATAACTACGTGCGTGCACACTGCTAAAATTAGATTTCTTCAAGAAGTGTCTTAAAGTACCCCATTTGTTTGCATAGGGAAATCGTGTAAAAATAAACAGAGATTATTTCAGTCAACATGGGGAACCTTTTTTGACATTTGTTGGCTTTTTAGAACAGTGCAGCATTTTTTAAACAAAATATCACCGGCTTGTACTTGACGTTCTATGTACTTCTTACATTCAAAGCCAGAATGTTTTTGTCTTGATTTAATTATGTAGGTTATTTAAGCTTGTTTTGTATGGATTTAATATAAATGCAAAACACAACATTATTATAAGAACTTAAAGTTAGTTCCATGTATGCGGTATGTAGGTAGGTAGATATCCGACCAACACCAGTCAATCTGCATCGACTACCTTACGGAAATTAAGTTAAGGTACATAAAGCATATGGTACTTATGTTTCCATTGCAATGCAATGGAACAACAATGCATTGTTGTCTACCATATTATGTTGTATTGTTCATTTCCCGAAATTTTTATACCTTGAGGTACTTGAGGATCCCCTATTAGTGATATGGTATTACATATATGTTACTTTATTGCTATCTATATTATGTTGGTCTAGACACAGAAGGACTTCGTTTTTATGTACTTACCTAGCTAACTGTTTTCATGGCATGCGAGAAGCTCGATTGTTGATTGTATCGTTCTATGTGTGTATATTCTTGCATAAGCTTTAAGTATTTTTATCCTTAGATAGTATCATGGATTGTTGAAATGTTTGTAGGATTCAAGGGACACACAGGCATGACTAGGTCTAACACGTTTTGGCTTAGCCGGCCCCTTTTTTTCTGGAAGGCATCTTGAAAAAGTCAAAAGCATGCTGATTATAACGTATATAGTGCATCACGAAAAATATTATCACATTTTATGATCCTTTCTTGTCTCTCAACTTCAAGGAAAAGAGCAACATTAACGGATGGATTTTTGTCACAAGTTTAAATATTCATTGAATGTTGCCGGTTGTGCATGTGTCTGTCTACAGGGCAGAATAGTTTTGTGGAGCAATTAAATGTGTTGAATCTCTTTTGCTCATATTGCATCATTTTAAGTTTGCTTAAATATTGTATCTTCTTCTAATTTGCATTAGTCTAAATTTTTGTTAAAGTTGCCAGCTAATTTAATTAAAGTTAGCGGAAGGCTAGTTCATGGTAGTGGTAATGTCATTTTGACTAGTGTCATCATTTTCAAGTTTTGAGTGTAGTGGACTAACGATGGGAAGGCCAGGGAACGATGGTTATGGTTATCATGTAAGTTAAATCATTTAAGTATATTGATTAATGTTATAATGAGCAATTAGTCAAACGATTATCAGTCTCATAGTCTCGTGAACAACAGAGACTAACATACCTTCATAAAGAGTAATTGTTGCTTTACTTTTAAGCAGTGTGCCTTGTTAATGAAACAATGCACAAACATCATTTATAATACTAATTAGCCTCAATACCCGGAGCGTGTAAATAAATATTATGCAAATTTTTGCCGGAATGCATCATTGTCATAGTTCATGATACAAAATAAAACTCAATGCATTAGACTAACACGAACAAACTTTCTCTTCCTATCATTTAACAATTAAAATTCCATTGAAATTCTAAGCTTAATTTGACTTGAATGCAGTTAATTTTTTCATTACCAAAAAGTTTAATTCAAGGCTAAACACAATGATGCATGTAAATGTGCAAGTGTGCCACAACCTTTGTCCATATTTTGCCTGCTCGCTTTCACAGAGTCACGCACAATGCATGGCATCGGTTTTTGCTATCTCTATTTACACTATGTCTTTTGTTTTAAGTATAGCCCTCATCTTAATATGTTTTTACGCATATATTTTTTCCTGCAGTTTACCATATGCCGTTTTCAAGCATGAAATCGACAACTTGTACAACTGTTGTCAAAAAATGAAGTAATGCATGCAATATCGCTACCAGTTCAGGAATATGGTTGGCTTCTTTTTTAGAGAGATTATGAATATCCAGATATTCATTGTCTATAGACAAAGCTTCCACTAACATGTTTTGAGCACTTGCTCTCAAATGCTACAGTTTTAAGCTGTGGGAGATGATCAGAGTATTCATGACGTGTGTTGACATGAAAGATACGAAAATATTGAGGCGTCATTGAAGAGAAGACGACATATTATTTTCATAACAAAGTTTTCGCGACATTTTTTACAAGCTATGATAAAAATGTAAAGTTAGTAGTCTCAAGCAATGCATAAAATATAACTGCAAATTATGCTACTCAATGGACAACACTGTTGGTGGCACAGATACATGCATTTTTTAGGTAATTATTTTTTTATGTCATATTCGTACTCCTCACAATCCCACTTTCATTTTTGGCTACTTTGTCAGTCACATTTTGTGAGTGAAACCATCAAAGTCTCTCTTAGCTTGGGAAGTCGTCATATAATTTTTCGTTTTTTATAAACGCGTTTTGGCAATATATAAACGATTATTATTGCGTCTCCAGTGAGTTCATAAATAAAGTAGTGCTCATCATTTGTGGAAAATCGTTTTCTAGGGATATTCGTCCAGGATGAATAACGGGAACGGAAGTGGGAGGAATGGACATGGTGACCGAGATCGGGACAGAGACCGGGAGAGAAGCAGAGATCATAGTCGTTCAAGAGATGATCGCCGTGAGTACAGCCGTGATCGAGGTTCAAGTGGTGGAAGAGATTCACATCACCGCGAGAGAAGCCATGATGCGGGACGTCAAGGAAATGGATATCAAGGTAATGGAGGTGGCGGTCGTTATGGCGGGGATCCAGGTGGCAATCGTTATGGCGGGGATGGAGGTGGACAATGGAATAATGGTGGTAGAGCTCCCCCGGCAGGAAGAGCAAGGGCTGCGCCTCCCCCAACCAGGG
>JAHZMV010006793.1:0-19163 GCA_027743765.1 Coecobrya sp. COE2
TAAATGAGGGATGCTTTGCTATCTGAAGGTTCAAATGGCAAACGATCAATGGCCGCTACAAACATAATACAAGGAAGACTGCTGTTGTGCCTGTTTCCCAAACATCGTTAGAACATAAATAAAAACAAACCCAATAGGCTTACAGTTACTGTGGTTGAGGTAAGTTTTTTAATAGCTCTATATTAAACAAGGATATTAATTTCATGGTAACTCACTTCTCTCACTAATATTGCTTTTCAAGAGTTCAAGCATGACTAACTTATAAAAACATTTTTAGAGAGGGAACATGCAAAGATACGATAGTCCCTAGAAACTTGAGTTTAATTTAGCGTTTTTATTTAGTGTCCATCAAAATCAAATCAAAAGGGAATGTCCGTGTCTGACTTTTTCTGTTATGTTTTTCGTGTTAAAATATTTTTTTATTCTCTAGATAGTTCAAATATAGAATGCCTACACCATGTTATGCAATAGTTCAATTATGAAACAGATGAAGTATTTTGAAAGTAATTTCAATATTTTAATAACGCCTTATCTAAATTGAAGGATTCAGCCTTTCTCATCTGAATCGTTAAGCAATATTGCATCACCTCACCTAAATTTTGCCTTTGTTCCTATTTGTAATAAAATGTACGGATACATAAATATCCAGCACAAAGTAACTCAATAGTGGGTGAACGCAAGTGAAAGAAAACGTAATACTTAATAGATACAATAGGATTCTTACTGTTGTAGATTTCTACCATAAATTTAAAATAGACCATCATGTAGATAGATACATGTAGTATAAGAAATCGCCATGTTCACTTTCTCCTTTAGTTATTTTTATGTCCTGAAGAGTCCTCTATCTTTCAGCCTTTGTCCGACAAGTTTTTCTGCACGACACAGCAGCAAAACCAAACATCTATACATAGATTTACAGTTGACGACAAAGACTACAAAGTTACCTGAGAGAAACTTGTCTAATATATATGTAAAAACGAGACATGCAGACTTTGGAAGACGAACGAAGAAGTAAGGTCAAACAGAGTGTTAGAGTACTCTTGTGATCACTTCGCTACCGTATTTTATTCCTTTGCATTCTTTTTGACTTGTGCTCACCCGCCCGCTAGTAAAACCTGTAGATGAGAGAAGAGACAAACGAAACAGGGCTTGAGAAGGCAAGACTCAATGCATTTTATGGTAGTTGGCATCATTCTGATTGGAAATACTGAAAACTATATAGATACACATAATGTTCTCTCAAGACTCTCAAGAAAAGTTTAAAAAACTCGAGAAGTAATTTTGTTATAATGTCATAAGTTAAAGTACTAATTATGAAGGTAGATATGATTTGATAACGGAATTACCATCATATTAGGGTTATGTTACACTGCTTCTGAATCCAATACTTTATAACTCGTGGTGTAAAAATATAGATTCAAAAATGGAAATATTATGATAGATATATATTGAAGTAATATAATAATAGAATGTACAATCGGAATTTAAGATAAAATATTATGTTTACACTTGTTTTACTATTATTTGATTCAGGCTTTCGAATGGTACCCCCAAGGGTCGAATGATATTTGGTCTGGCGTTATGTACGCATATTTCACTTTGACCCAATGTCATTTTAAAATTTTATGACCTGAATATCTGCTATTATGTCAAATGAATAG
The DNA here is from genome assembly GCA_027743765.1 of Coecobrya sp. COE2. NCBI lineage: Eukaryota > Metazoa > Arthropoda > Collembola > Entomobryomorpha > Entomobryidae > Coecobrya > Coecobrya sp. COE2. The sequence continues at coordinate 1,662 of JAHZMV010006793.1, forward strand.
ATTTCGATAGATTTTTTTCACTGTTTATCTTCATAAGAAGATAGTAATAGTAATACGCATTAAAGATCACGGTTGACATTTTACCTTTTCTGCATCGTTGTAAAATACAAATAAACATAGATAACTAATTTTTTATAATTGTTTTATGGTTGCATCAGACCTTTAAGTTTGAAATGAACTACTTTTCTTTTTGACTAGTAACAATAGACGTAATACTACAGTACAAATGGCTTATCTAGGTCTGTCTGTATAATGCATTAAGCTTAAGTGTTTGTAGATACATCAACTACTATCAATCGTTGAATCTTTATTTTTTTACTATTGCTTTGATGCTGGCACAAGTTGTGCTACTACAGCGAAGAAAAGAAAAGGCAATGGTATTGAGAAAAGTCTACAGCTGAATTTGACAACATCACTATTCCTTCTCACTTCTCTATGCGCGAATTTCTCATTTCTTTCTTGTCCCGTTTCTTAACTTGTCACTCATTCAGCTCTCTTTCCATTTCGCGTATTTAAATAAATATATATACATACGTTCATATTACTTGTATGGAAGTAAAGAATAATATCATTGGTTCATTCGCATTCAACATTATACGTCATAGCCGTGCCCAGTTCATGTTCTTTATCATACTCCACATTTCAACGTATGGATATAATCGCTACGTTAGATATTATGACCTACTATCATATATACTAGGAAAAAATCTGCAAATTGAGATAATTGTTCTATGTTGTATGTGAATGTCTATAATAGACATGTTATGTAACCTCGATATTTCTAATTGAAGCAGTTGCAAACTTCCTATGCATATAATATTTAGCGTGATTACAAGTGTAGCTAACCAAAATTAATAGTATTTTTAACACTATTGTACACATAATTTTGTTAAATATTCAGTATATTATTATTATATCGCGTCAACTTTTAAACCTTAGGTTTCAAACAAGTATTGAATATTGTGTGTATTTATTTTGAATCAAAGTATCAAAGCTGCATTATACCATAGATCAATATTACTACCACCATAAATAAAGCATTTAAAAGGCACTAGTTAATTGCCTATCATTTGCGACACAGGATCGAGTTTCTAAGTATTTTTGGTTGCATAATGTGCTTCTTCGTTCTCACCTTGTCATGTAGGTCGCTTGAATCTTGGGCGACTTGTTGTGTCCCTTGTCCCTTAACTTGTTACATTGTCAAAGACAACTTTCTCCGTCTACTTTCATTTTCCAATCTTATGTCCATAGTAATATTCGTGGTCTGTCACTGTCGTTATTTGCCAACCCGGTATAATTCTAATTATAGCTTGATGTTATTTGCTGTCACTTTCATTCATGCAGCGGGAGCTAGATCCACACTCTTTTGCACATTACATAGATTAAGGTGTGAGGTATCAATTTTCTAGTTATTACATCACCACCCAATACAGATACAGCAGCGATAACAATGAGAATATTTCTGCCCATTAAATACTATGTAAGAAAATACCTATTCATTTATTCTGGAAAAGTCGAGTCTAACTTCGATTAAGCCATCAATACGATTTTAATGTCGTTGATTCTGCGATGTGCATTCAAAACAGTAACAAATACATACATCGTAATGTCTAGATCCACTGGTATTGAATGGTTAATAAAAACCTGCTCCTTGGCTTATAGGGTCAGTATCATCAGGTCGTAGTGTAATCATCAGCTCAGCAGTTATGGCCACTGATTGCAACGGGTTTAATTTCACATGAGCCTCATAAATAAATATACTCCCCACTAATAATAACATACCATCGTCATCGACGCTCTAGCCATCCTGATCGCAACATTGTATGTGTACTTTATTATTTGCCTTGTCTCACCTCTGTGTGCACAATTTACCACGCACAATTTCCACACAATATTTGAGAAAGGATCTCTTCCTCCTTGTCGTGGTGAAAGTGATGTGAGCCTGCAGTGTGTATGTTGTATATTATGTAGTTTATCATGTTAGCTTGATATGTTGGTATTGCCCTCTTGAACTTTATATCTCCAGCTCATATAATATCTCCCGTGCTGATGATGATTTGAGTGTATTATGTATCACCATCGTCATCATGTTACATTATGTCAAACATAAAAAATACGATACGGTGACGATGTTCATATTTACACGTACGGAGAAAGCAAGTACGTAGAACGACATGGAAAAAAAGATGAGATGATGTTACTACTGACTGGTTGTATATGTATATTAATAATGGCGGTGATGAGGGTCTTCTTCGGTTCCTCCATCCATCTGCAGCAATAAGGAAAAACGTAAACAGTGCAACTCTCGAGGACGCTGTTCTTCTCTGCTGCCGTAAATATGCTTTGCTCGTGGCTAGGTTGAAGTACTTTCCCTACATCCTGTAAAATCTAGAGTGTCAGTTAGGAGAATGAACAAGAGCACATATAAAAGTAGTCGTCTCCAACTTTGACCGTTTAGTTCAAATGCGGAGGTGCACGCTGCTACTGCTGCTGGCTGAGCTGGCTGTTTGTACTGCGAGGTAACAGGAAGAAGGTTTTTATGCTTGAGAGTTTTGGATAAGGGATAAGAGAGAAAGGTAGAACTGAGTTTCCTACTTAGGAAATTGGGAAAACGTTGTTGATGTTGTCCTCGCTTGGAACTAAGCAGAGTGCCCCTGCCGCCGTTTTTGTGCTGTAGTGAAAAAGATAGACAAAGATGGTAAAAGAGGGAAGGCAGTAAAAATGAATTCGCAGAGAAAGGACAGTAAGAAAAGTATGGATTGTGAGTCATAACATAACATACCGAAATACAACTTTTAATACGATGAAATAATACAAACCTGCTATATATACATCACTTTTTACCATCCGAGCATGCATCCCTTCCGGCTCACTAGTAGACTTTGACATTAGCCTGTAAACTTTGAATCAGAGATAGTGAAAAAAACTTCTTGTTCGGAATGAAAAAGTGAGTTACGTTTAGTGTGCGAAGGGAATAATATCCAGCACACGCGTGGCGTATAAAACAAAGTTAAATCAAGCAGTCAGGCCGTCAACCAACGCAACACAGACAAGAACATCATGTGTCGAGCATGCATCATCATCGTCGGGAACGATAGCGTCAGAAGAATTACTCAATTTTTGGTATTCTGCTTTACTGCAAAGCAACCCATTTCACAAGATTTAATTTCGAAAAGTTTATAATGAGAAGAAATGGAGGAATTATTATGTAAGAAAAAAAATCTAATGATATCGAAATATAAAACGTAAAAGAATTGACGGTACAGCACAGTTCAGAACTGTTTTGAACGTTTGAACTTTAGTAATGATGAACCATACGTAAATTTGTAGAGATTTAGTCGTGTTCATTTCAAGATCATCACCATTGCAGTTGGGATTCACTTTCCTCGATGGATAAATGAGTGTGAGTTTTCCCCGAGAAGTGAAAGTGAGTTTTATAAGAGGAAAAGTGATTTGCTTTGCTTTCACCAAAATTTTACCACACAAATAGCACAGCCATTCAAAAATAATTTTGACGGACTTGACTCTTATATCTATCCCAAATCACCAAATTGTAGTAAATAGCTAGCTGGTTTTCTCTCGTTGACTCTTCTGTTTTTGATGTTTGGTGATGCAATTCACTTTTATAAGTATATATTATTATGTACAAGCTTATAAGCAATTGCAGTGCATACACGCAAAGTTGATTTGTAATTGCGCAATAACCACAAACTTTTTTCCGTTAAAAACAAATTTACGGAAACCTTCTTCGTCTTTAGAAGTTTCAACCATTCATGAATCACTCAGTTAATTATGCATAATACGTAACACTTGTGTTACCGTTGCGTCAATGGTACATAATGATAAACATCAATGATTCTAATATGCATATTTAAAAAAAATTATTGTATGCAAAAATAGAAAGGCAATTCATTATTTCCATGTTGAAAATTTGAAATTCCACATTACGTAAGACAAATATGTTCGAACCTAATGATATTAATACCATACGTTTAAAAGGTTCAAATATGACATTCTAGGAAATTATAACTGCGTACAAATGATCTATTTGTCATCACCACTTTCATCTGTTCATTAGTTAAAGTGATGTGTTTATAGAATTCGTAACAAATGTCTTAAAGATGCGGGGGAAAGAAACGTGAACGGAATACTAAATAAAGGATATATATTCTAAGCACTACACAGATCTCTAATCTCTGAACGCTATACATACCATGAAAGCAGACATTTGTATTATTAAGAAGTGCTACAGATTGCTGAAAGCACTTTATACAGGTACTCAGCCGTATGTCTGTCTGTGACCTGTGAGCTTGATAACTTAATTAAACACTTAATTAGTGGACTACAGACTACATTACGTTGGCCTTAAATTAATTTATAATGTCAAAAATATTTGTCATTCTTTCCGGAACAGAATTTGTCTGCAGATGACTAAGCGGTACGGGCATTGTTAATACAATGCAGTCATACGCCCACCGTTATTAGAATAGAAAATCCCTTTGCGTGTTGAACATTTATTAGACATTACGCTTTCTTAGTTTGCTATCTTTACATTGTAGACAGATTGCAATAAATATTTTCAGTCAATATTAGCGTTGCTTGCAACCTTTTGCTAGCTTGTCAGCAATTTAAACAATTATATTGTATAGTGATGTTTTAAGTATAAAATAATACGAAAGCTCACGAATAAAGGTAATGGTGATACTATAGCCAACAACATCAGTCAGAAAAAGATATTTTATGATGCATTCATGTTTATGGTGGAACGTGTACCAAGACCACCAGAGTAGCAATGGTTTTGCGTTTTGCGACCGACATTGACTGCCGCACTACATAGACAAGGGAAGGGTAACAAACCAATACTTCACTTGATTCATCTCTCTTTCCCCAACAATAACAACAACACCAGACGAAAAGAGAAGATGGAAGTACATAATCAGCAATATAACAATAAACTAACTATCGTTGCTCCTGGTGCTGGAATGTCCAATGCAGTGTGTACATTTTGAATCTGAGAGAATTTATTTACAGTGCCATATCCGGGAAAGTAACAATGCCATGGGCAGAATTATGATTTTGAATATTTGAAAAATAAATGTTAAGTAGACAACAAATGCAGAATACATGCCCTTATAACCTATGCGTATGCGTCTAATACTGACATTTTAGTAGCGTTTTAATGTATGTCAGGGCGGAAGTTTGTTTGTTGCTGAATACTATACACGGGAGAAGTAGCAGCACTTTGTATGCGAACAGCGGTAGTGATTGGTTAAATCTCTACAGACTAAAAAGAGGATCATTCCTACCAGCAAAATGTGGATCATTTTCATAATATAAAAACCAAAACGAGCACACGGAAAAAATGTAAAAAAGTGTAAATGTAGAAAGGAAACCCATTTTGGAATGATGTTAAAATATGTGTTGAAAGAAAGAAAATATAAATGTATAAGAGAAAGTAAACCTTGTTGTACCAACTAGTTCACCACCATTACAACTGTGATATGTTGCACCGCAAAAAGTTGTGCTTTTGTCTACATATACAAGTGTACTGGAGAGTGCTTCATGTCTCATTATAAAAATGAGTCAGAGAATTGTTTGATTAATTTCGTGTCATGAGTACTATAAATATTTCAAAGTTGATACATTTATATGCACATATATTATTATGATTACACACATCATACGTACTTCTACAAATGGACGATTTTATGCCTGGCTGAAAATTATCACTGCTACCCAATGGCCCAATTCATTTTAGCATTTCAAAACAGACATGTTTCCGCAAGGCACTACTGCAGTAATTGTCATTATCTGAAGGAACATCCTAGCGGTGTAACAATAGTATAATTTGTGTGTGACAACACAAACAAAATTTTCAGCAGCGAAAGGAGTTTTGTAGGGTGTAGTATAGTACAGTTTATGAATAAAGGACGTGGTGTGATACGACACAAGGTGTGTGTTTCTGCTATTGATGAAAGTTGCCAGCTAAGGTGCCTAGATTACTTCAAATTACCATAAAGCTTGTTGTCATCAACTTACCACACCAATTCGCACCATCACATAAATATGGAAAAATCCTGCCGACCAAATGTTAATGACGACGAAGTGGGGTATGTGTTCAAATGTTTAGAGGCGGTACAGATCATCCTTTACATGTCTTACATGTCTTTTTTGTAGTACAATTGTACCCTTTTCCCTATATACCCTCTATTTCAATACTAAAGAAAATTTACTACCATGATGAGTTCAATGCAACACCTGTCAACGCAGCAAGTGTAAAGTCATTGTTCACCTGTTTAATCTAATAATTTCTTTTCGCAAGACTCCGGTTTTTCTATTCCCTCTGCGACATCGAAACCAATTTCGTATTCGTCACAATCGGTGTGCTCGACACACACCACCAATACCAGACCATCTTTAGTTAACGAAAATACGCACAAGTGACTTTACATAGTAAAAGGAAGGTTGCTGTTGCAGTTTTCCCTACTTATGCTTGCAAAGCAGTCATCCGATATAATAATATACCCTTCGTCTTATCACCTTCATTATCTTATTCCATATGTGATGGAGACTAAGAAATCGTGATGAACAGCTGCCACCATCAGAATCACATCCTCGTCGTTCTCGTCATCAAACTCTTCTTCTTGTAATACTTTTCATTTCATTTCGGTTTTGTTATTCACTCCAGCAGCTTGGTTATCCAAATAGTACAATCATACAACAGAGACACACATCTTTCTTTCTTTATTCTGTTGTCATTGCTGTTGCTACTGCTGCTAATACCATTTCTATCATCAGCATCATTCGTGTATGCAATACCACTATACTTTCTCTCCTGATGCCGTCACTGCTTCTAGCCGGTTGATACGTTTGATACTTTTACTCCTAACTATACATAAATGCATACCTCTACAACTCCACCGCGCTTTATAAGAAGAAAAGGAGCAATCACGACAAAGACGACTGCCTCTTCCACTCATGCTTCTTTCGATGGAGTATTAAGAGTAACGATGAAATGGCTTGTTTTATTATGACTATTATACAAAAGCACGACAGCAGTATTAGTTGTGAACGTGATGCTGCTGTAGGAGACGAGTAAGGTTTACCAACTCATAAAGGAAGCAGGACAAGAGGCGAGCATCACCACTACACTACTACTACTCATTCGTCAACTCTACCTACATTGCTATTAGTGAAACTATATAACATACAACGAGCAAGAAAAAAAGAAATTCACAAACCACGTCCCTCATCGTCATCTCTCTTTCGTCTTCCTCATCTGCTAGTGCCATTTCAATTCTTTTTCTACTACTGCAAAGCAATGTACTATACTGTTGTTATATTAGAATTCATTCATCCGTTTTGGATCAATCAAAGCTGAGGAGGAGCACAAGATGTCTTAGAATTGTGGAAGGAAGAGAAAGGGAATAGATAAAAAACGATGAGATTCTTCTCTTCTGGCTGTTGAATCTGAATCTTGCTTTATTTTCTACTATTCCGTTTCCCTCTTTTCTTCATCTTTCTTTCTTATTATGTGTCATCGTCGTTTATTTGAAATTTAGTTAATAGCAGAGTCGATCAAATGTAAAATATATATACATACGTCTATACAGTCACATTTATACATAGAACACATCCGTTATTATTATTACGTTCTGACGTTATTATGAGTATGAGTGCTACAAAAATGTCGCTGTTTATGTTGATGCACGAACAAAACGAACTTGTTAGTGTGTTGCTTTCACTGCAGGAGAGCTAGATGAGAAAGTGAAATGGAAATGGCACGGAAAGGATAAAATCTCAACCACCTGGAACAGAATCGGCCTTGACAGTTATTATTTATTATTAAGCATTTTTGCGTATATATACCTATGCATACAAAGAATATCCCAAGAACAAATAGTTAAATCACGGTAAAAACATTCGTTTCTTTCATCCTCGTTAATTCAGTTTGTAAATATGTAAAGAAAAAAAAATTAGATAACTACCACATATATGACATACAAAAATCTCACAAGAAACTAGACTCTATATAATAATTCATCGCTGTTTGTAACATGAATGCAAGAGCACGTACCAGTAACACGAGTTGTTATTATGACGTTTTGCCTGTTGTCACCACCGCCATCATCTTCATCCTCACCAGCAAGTGTAGCAATTATGAAGACAAGAAGGGTTATTGTGGAAGTGTGTCGGGTTTTACAGCGACCGCAACAGTCGCATCAGAAACTTCTAAAGTCATTATTAATGTTGAAATTTCGTCGTCGGCGAAAAAAAGAATACGCTTATATCTATGATGATGTTAGAATTGGAAAAATAATAACAACCATTGAGGAAGAGAAATAGGAACACTTATACTTTTACCATATTTATACAATGTGATATTGAATAGATGAATGGATAAATAATGATCTAATTTTGAGGGAAAGCAAAAGCACAGAGAACTGGTTCCGATGGTATTTCGTAAGAATGCCGGAGCACTGCCGTCATATAATAAAATGAAAAAGCTCATTTAGTTAAGGAATACTTCTTGTCTAAAATTAGTCCACAAAGCGTAATATGACTAAATGAAAGTCGTATGACCCTTACTTCTGTATTCATTAGAAAATTCCTAGAAAGTTTTGGTTTATCTTGAAACGGTACGCAAATAATATATGCATCCATGACCATCAACGATGATAACAGTCATTCGTACCCTGGTACAAGTAGACGAGCAGGAGTGAAGCGCTGTGCAAGTGAAAAGGTGAGAAGGGGGGCTGCAGGTGGTGGAGGTGAAAACTCGATAATATCGCAACGGCAAGCTGCTTCAGTTCGGTCTATTGTACTACAAGAAGCCCTACAACAACCTCCACCACTACAACTACTACCTCCACTGTCATCATCATCACTTCCTCTGATATCAACTGTTCACAGAAAAAGTTGGAGTGGTGTAACTGCAAGTGATAGGAGATATCCTACTACTACTTGTCGTTTTGGAAGCAGCACCAGCAGTTTTGTGAATGCTGAAACTAAAATGGATGATATTGGAACCATAGAAGGAGTCATGCAGGGTCAACCACAACAAGTTAGTGGGGGCCAAGCTATTTTTCAAGCTCTAATGGATGGCTCTGATTTGCAGGTAGAAAATGAAAAGCTAATAATAATAGTTGAAATTTTTCTCGTCAAGCCACATACAAAATAGTATTGGAAAGCATTGCTACCCTGGAAGTTATGAATGTTCTACATTTTTCATGAAAAGTATAATACAGATTACCGCAAAAAATTCCCATTTTGTCCCAAGGGCTAACAAGCAAGGATTGGGGCCATATTATGTAGTTCTCATTTCATTGATCTCTTTCTCCATTAGTCTTAACTCCTTGACATTTTTTGCATGAATCTTACATGAATTATGTGCATCTAGGAAGGAGCTCACAATAATTGCATTGCCAAAGTCCCTAAATTTACTTTCCAACTTGCATTGTAATTTTCATACATATATTCAGTTACGTTTGGGCAGTAGATGAATCACATTTCACCTCAATTCGATCAGGATGAAATAAAAAAGCTTGACAGAACAAGCTACAAAAATAACATATGCATTGCTTACTCTGTTACCAGCTTTCACCTGAATTACTTTTTGTTTCCTCTTGCTATAGTCTTTCCACAGCTGCTAAATAACACTTCTCTGATGACAATATTATATTTCGGGAAATGATTTATGAGGTGAGAATCAGCGGAAATAGTGCCTCTTGCATACCGCATAAATATAACATGCCGAGAGACTGGTGAAAGCGGGCACTGAGCTCAAGAAGAAAACTCTTGCTGACCGTTTCCATAATTTGTGGACAGATAGCTAATGATGATGATGTTGTGTACAGCTGGTGGTGGTGGTATGATGGTCTAGCAAACAGAAATAAAATAATAGGAATGATCATCAACATCGAGGAAAAACCAGTTGTAAGTTGTACCAGTCAGCAGCACACCACCACTACCATCCTCATTTTCTTTTCCTCAAATAATAAAAGCCATTATCGTTGTGTTATATTATTACGTTGTGTGTTCAGGAGCACACGTACTTCTCAACGGAATAAGGGGAGCTGTAATGGTGGAAAAGGGAAATTGTTCATTTTCTAGTTTGGATAAAGCTTTTTGATAGTCTCTCTGTGGTCGTGCGTGCGTATAAATAACGACCGAACAACACAACTACTTGTAGAATATCGCTATTATTTCACCATGATTCTTCGTAACTCTTGAGTATAAAAATGAGAAACATGTGAAAGTAAAAGGAGTAGAGTGTAAACACTAGAGGAATAATGACTGTATATAATTGTTATATGAAACAAAAATGAGTTGGAAGGAAATGGAATACACTCATTGAATGCATTTATATTTTCATTTTAGCACAACAGTGCACATAATATTTCTACCATTTGCGCTATATAGAGATACAGAGAGAAAGAGGTAATGAGTATACTATCATTTTACAGCAACCAACAACCTGCTCCTCTATTTGACACGGTGTGTATGTGTTTGCAGTTTATGACGATGTGGCATTGAATATTTCATGAGAACGGATTCATAAATTCCTTTTTAATATCTTACCATTGTCATCAACATCATCTTGTTCATCAGTACTCTGTACATGGTACAAGCAGCGAACCTTACAACATTTAAAGTATATCCTTAATTCAAAAGCATGCACACGCAATAATAACTCGACGTGGTGGTACATAAAATTCGAGAACGAAACAGAGGTCTCTGTAGTACTTCTAATGATATTACCCATCCACCATAACACCACAATCATGCATATGCTTTCACCAGTGATGATGATGCTCTTTCCCTTTATTTTTTCTCTGGGCTCTGTTCCACCCTTCTCCAATATTATCCTCATACCTTTTATTTTTCTTCAGAGGAGGATCGACATGCTGGAGAGCCGAATGCCGGATTGGAACTGGGCTGAGGAGTGTGAGACTGAGAAATGGTCAACGTGGTGGCGGAATACAGTGTGGAGAGTGACTGCTCTCATTATGTATAACTTCATACTCTGCCTTGTTTCTGGTGTTCTCAGCATTTACTGGTTGGTTTAGTATAAATTTGTCAATCAAATAATAAATTATTACATGCTTCCAATTATTTTATTCCAAGTGCAGTCTAGAATCATTTCACTGTTTATTCCTTCTTTTCAAGGCCCCTAATGCGAAGTCTGTTCCTACATCGTAGTGACAATGATCGAACCAATGATCGCACCAACATTGCCTTACTTATATTGTAAGTTTTAATTAAAACCACGTAGCGTAAACATTAATAGAAAATATTATTAATACGTTAAAAGAAATTTGATTGAGCATATACAAATGTTTTTATTGCAGCTTCGTCAAAATCATATCTTGGTATTGTGGTAGGAAAGTACATACCGGTCGGATACTTACATGGTTTATAATAATTATTGACGTAAGTCTACCTAGTATCATTTATGTGCATATATAGTTGTAACTTTATGCACTCTGATTCTTAATCAGTACTATATTTGCAACTTCTATTAATAGGGCGTGACAACAGCCTTCGTCTATAATACGGGAATGTATAGTATCAACATGAGCTCAGACGTAGAAATTGTTTACCCTCTGCTCATAGCATCACCACAAATAATTCTTTACGCTGCAATTTTGCTTCACATTGGGGTAAGTTGAACCAATAGAAAAGATTTTACGCAATTTTGGAAGGATTTTTTATAAGAATGCTTCAATTAAATCGTTGAGTATGATTGCTGATCTTAATTAATAAAAACTAACATTAGCACGTGTAGTCCTTTTCATTTCGCTTTTTGGTGTAACATTCTTTTACAGTCTTAATGAATTAATGACTAATACTTAGCGATATGATTGGCATCACTTTTAGTGACTAAATATATTTATGAACGTATTTATTGAACTGTAAACTTACTCGTTTTTATGTTTAGGTGAAGGAATATTTGTACATAAACATCACCCCGAAGAATGAATTTTTAATACATAAATAGAAACACATACAAACTCAATAATAAATATACCTACTAGAATATCACAGAGTTCCATAGCATTTAATACATTGCGGCAACGATTCGTATATTTTTTTATACCTATTTCATCTACACTTTGGTGAAAGAATATGACCAAGATCCGATTCTGAGAATCAACAAAGGCGACAATTGTTGAAGAAAAGATCTGTTTAAGGGTTTCTGATGATTGAACGAGCAAAAAGTTGTGAACCACTCATTTTCCATTTTTATACAGATCCAACTTACACTTAGAAGTCGTAAACTTGGTGTGAAACGGCTTCCCTTTGTTTTAGCCATTCTTCAAGCTATCATCCTGCTGTTAGCGTTTTCTCTCAAATCAGGCAAGGGAAGTTTAGTAGAGAATCGAGATCTATTTCTTCACGGCCTTGCTGGAACAGTTTGTGGGATGCTCATTACACTGGTAAGTTTCCATGATGCTGCTCTTGCTGATAATATTCTGCTCATATTGTGCATGTAAGATGCGTTGTATGGAGAAAGGATGTATGTAAGTCATCCTAGTATCGTAGTGTTGGAGAAATTATCAGTTGTGCACGTGTTATCCTTTGACATCATTGATATAAATAGTATTATCGTACAGAAGTCTATTTAGGGATTTGAAAATCACAAATACTGAAGCTTTAGATAATGAATGATTTATCCTTTATCTTGCGCTCACATAAACATGTGACTAATATTTCAACAGGTTACAAATAATTTTTAAAGGCTAAAACTTTCTTTGGCTATATATGTATTTCAATGTCTATAATATGTAGGAACATAAGGTATAAGGATGTGTGAATAAAGTTTGAATGTGATAATCTTTTTAGTTGGTGTAAAGCTGTTGAAAGACCTGACTATTTTAGTTTGAAAGAAGTTGAGACAGCTACAAAGTGAACCTATCTGTTAGGATATTTCTTCTACAATACTAGACATCGTCTACTCCTTCTTTAATATACATTATATGTATTTATGTAACCTGTAATTGTTTTAGGTGTGCATACATATATCGCATTTTTGATTTTACACTTTGGGTTTGTGCAATTGCAACAACCATACATTGTACTGTGTATTTTAGCATAAAGAATTGGAAAGCGTAGACTTTCAGCACTAGCATTGATCAATTGTAAGATTTATATACGTAAACGGTGTTGGCAGTTGTTCTATGTTGGTGTGCCTTTTTTATGTATGTTTGTATTTAGAAAACTCTTTACATGGGAATGCTATAAATGGCTGATATGTAAGATATATACTGCTGCTAGCTTTCACCAACTTTTCTATCTCAACTTTATAAGTTATTAATGGTGGAGATAAGAACACACGTCTAATTTGATATTTCAACATGGTCTGCTTCATTTTAGCCAATAAAATTAAGCAACTTTTCCTTGTACAAAACTTTAAAGATTATGTACATGGCCATCATAATAATCCATGTGAAATAGGTTAGAGTCATTGAGAAAGTTGTTTCTCAGGTTATGGGTTCTTCTCAATTTTTGGACACACGTGCACTTACTACTTTCTCCTTTACTTTTACAAGTTGAACTAACCAGAACATAATTTTTCCATGGCTACTTATTTGTCATTCTAACAGGGAATGGCCTGCTACATTGTGTCACGCCTTCAGGATAAGCTCGTGAGCGAGAACGTGCGTGAGGTGATCAGTATGTATTCACTTGCCCGAAGGGCGGAAGTTCCATCCGATCTAATGATAATGCCACCATGTGAGCTTGACCCTGGTGGAAGTGGTGTTGTTTAATTGTTTAGTAAGTAACAAACCAAATACGTTTCGCCGTAAAACGTGTCCCGTCGTATCGATATGTGTACTTTCAAAAGATTTATCGCTGCATACATGATATTTATATGAAAACATATGCCACATAATATATAACACTATAATGTAATTGATATTGTAAACCAAATGTAACATTTCTGTTTATTCATGCAAAAGGAACTTGTTGACAATCGTTTTTCATTTATAATTTCGAGGTACCAATAACAATTTTTGTTAGATATCTTTCAGTTGGATCAGTAAGGGCAGGAAGTAGAAGTAGCCCTTGACCTCAACGAAATAACGCATACCTATCTCACATCAACAAATGAACATTCCTTTTATACATGTATTATTAGTGATGTCCGCTAAAATTCACTTTATAAAAATCAACAAATCTAAAGCCTATCACAGTATTTTAAACAAAAATTCGTTGCTATATATGAAAATCAATGAGGTTGTTATTGAAAACATGATTGTAAATTCGTCGTTACATTGGAAATCACATTTTTTATATGAAAAGCCAATGGTTCCCATATAAACAAACCAGAAACGTATTTGGAAATACATAGTTTCAATCAGTTTCTGTGGGAAACATCGTGTGCATACAAAAAGCTATGTTTTTAGAATCAGTTAACTTTAATATGAGACCATTGTGCTTGATAAAGTTACAACCTATCAGTCAATCACCATAATATTTTATAAAGTGAATTAGTGCGACATTTTTACTCATATTGATTTTTTTTACATAACTACAGGCACAGTCTATAGAGATATAGAAACTCAAAATTACAGATACTGCGAATGTACACCTAGAAATCGAATTTATATTCGATAATGTTTTTTTTTGCTGCGCTGTTGATTGGTGAAGTTATTGAGGCTTGGATTGGATCTCCTTTGATTATGCAACAGATGCTAATTATTTCATTTCTGTAAATAGCCAATTATTGTTAGTTATTTATAAACAGCTCATAATTTTCCATCACATCAAAGAACGATTTTGAGTTTCCACCATATCATTACGAAACAACCGAATTTGACAATATAGAATTTGAGATAAAAGAAAAACATGTATTATTTAATGAAAATGTCACACAGAAACAAAAGTCTTATTTTACTGCGACAAGGTAAACGGATACGGTTTGGTTAATTATTAAATTATATACTACAATATGGCACTTGGTACTATTTGTTAAAATGTTAATTGGCGATTACCAATGATTTTATTTTTTTTTAAATTCTACTTCCTCCAATCACAAACTAATTCTACTAAACCAGTACAACTAGTAGTTATAATTACATTACAATTTAGTATAATGACGAGTGATCATATTATTTAAACACGGTGAAAATCAAATATAATACATTGAAAACTTACTTATAAATTTCTAACCAATTGTATTTGAATAAATATAACAACTGTGTTTTAAACTGTGAAAAGTGGAAATGTCTCAGAATTGCATACAACTTTCATAACTAACATTGGGTTCAGTCATTCCATATTCGCTTCTAATAAAACATTATTTGGCAAGAAATAACAATACGGATTGTAATGGCTATAATTCTCATCCTTGTATACCATCAGCTAAACGTATTGAAAATTGCTGTTAGATGGCACACGAGAATTCCCCACACACCTGAGCCATCATAACATGTCGCTTTTGTAAAAGGGTGCCTTTACGCAATACATTATATGCTTTATAAATTTAATGTTTAGCAACGACTTTACTTTATATTATGTTGGATAGGAAGATGTGTATTTTCTTTCAGTTTCTATCATCGTCAAATTGAATTGACTCAAACTCACACAGCCTTTCTCCAGAGAGAAAGGAGGGAAGAGGCCAAAGAAAAACTAAGTCTAAACTGGAAAGAGTACAAGACGACAGATACAGAGAGAGAGAGAGAGAGAGAGCAGTTCTTGTGAAGAAAGAAAAAATCCTCTCCCCCTCCTACAACAAATTATACGACGCAATTACGCTGAGAATCAATGAAGCGTAGATATGAGTAACAGAGTAACGACTACAGGTATAAATAGAAGTGAAAGTAAATACTACACTTATACTAGGCAACGTGTAGGGATGTTTTTGTGATCGTAATCATCGTTATATCGTTTGGTTGTCGTTGGAGAAGTTGATGTGCTTTCATGTTGTGCAATGGCAACTTTCTCCATCTTCTAACACCATTTGGTAAGCATAACTACTAAATTATATACGTACTTTCGTATTTTCATTTTTTCTATGAAATCCTGCACACTTCCTGTAAATTAAGCCCGGTTTCGATGTTATGAGGTGGGGATCACCTTTCACTAACATTAGTGAGCTCTGTGTAGAATTAAATTTTAGTCCTATGGATGCTATACGTATATTTCACATTAATATGGTTTTTTAAACATCACTTTCGCACATATTTTGTAACCGCTTTGTATACAGAGAAACAATTTTGAATTAAAACTAAATACGACCATCATAAATTAGCTTGTACCTAGTTTCCTGAATCCCAATTCCAAACTCACTCGGAGCAGAAAACTTACCATCAAATTGTGGGAAGGATTGGAGTAGTGTTCCCTTTATTTTGTAGATTTGTCAGACTTCAAACAAAACTAAATTTTTTTGTCAGCATTTCTTGCTACATCGAGAGACTATAATCCTTCAAATTAGCATTTTACTAGTAGTTCCTGTCGTCGCAATTTTTGCTAAAGTTACCTAGTCTGTGATTTACACAAGCGAAAAAGAAGGAAACAAGTAAACTGTTGCAATATGTTATCATAATATATGTACATATAATGTATCTTCTTAATTTGGTTTCTGCGTTCATTCAATTCATACAGTTATACCACTTTGACAATAACCCAAGTGTAGAAAAGTAGCAAAATAGATCAAATATTAATTTGGATTTCATGACAAAACTAATGGTACATACATGATTTCGAAGTCCATGGAGTCCATGGACCGTGTTTTTGGATCCTTAATATAATCAATCCTATGTATTAAATTATAATTATATGTAATATGTTTATACATAATCAATTCATAGTAAATACGGTATCGTCCATGGCCAGTCTGAGGATAGATCAGATTTCTTCCACCAGATTTTATTTATCCTCGAGTGGACAATATTAAATATCTCCAGCTATCCTTAGTAGATATACTGCATAATGGACTACTAAAATGATGAATTAAATTGTAGCAAAGCACCATTATCATTTTGAGCATCTAAAATATTTTGAAACAGAAATAATAACGTGAATAGTACGTCCTCACACGCATACGAATTCGTAATGTACTACATCATTAAAACGGTGTACGGACCGAAGCTCAAAACACTTTTGTTAAACCGGACCCTAGTTCCAATTCGTTAGATCCAGAAACTTTAGCTCAACCCACCCTCTTGTTCAAAAGGGACGCTAGTACAACCCGGAATTTACATCAACCCCGATTTTAGTTCAACCGATAAATAGCGTTCAAAATCTTAACCGAAAAGCATAACAATGGATTGAAATGATTTCATTGCATTTGACGATTTATTACTTTCGTTTCTTGGAAACCATCCTAACAGATATACCACAGTTCTAGAACGCGACCCTACTGACTTGGCGAATTTTCTACCAGCGATAGGTTAAAAGATGTCAGTGGTTTACATACGTACTTTATATAATTCGTAATGTATAATAATTATGTATGCAAAACAAACACGGAAACAAGTCAAGGGATAATGATGA
>JAHZMV010006794.1:0-16830 GCA_027743765.1 Coecobrya sp. COE2
TTGTTTTAAAAAACAGAATTTGAAAAAATTCTCTAACGGACGGACACGGAACAGACAGACTGTATCAATCTTATCTATTAAGTGCCGTTTAAAAACTCATAAGGTATCGCGGAGTTATATCCTTTTCACCCAAACCATTAGAAAGTCCAACGGCCAATTATCAAGGTTTTTTGGGGGGCGCTTATCTTTTCAAGCTTACCAAAATAGGTTATCGGTGAAAAATATGATAAGGGTGCACATTAAAATGTACAAAAAATGCGGAAGATAATTAAGATGCATTTAAATGGGCAGTTAATTAAGTTGCAAGTTAATTATTTGGGAGAAAACTGTTTAAAATAATTTGAGTGAAAGCAGAACAGAATTTTGAATATTTTCGCGCGCGTTTTTTTATTGATTGAAGTTACTTGATGGCTTGACATGTCACCGTGCTTTTGGGGTATGTGCTTTCACCAGTAATTTTTTTAATGCTCTACATTTTTAAATTTAAATGGGTTATCATCAACAAGCTTATCATTTACTAATTATTATGATAACTACTGGTGTCAGAGAAGCTTACTTGTTATCATAATTATAATTATTACCGCCACTACCACCAATAATAATAGCAGCATAAACTTTGCTCATCTTGAAAAATAAATAAATAATAATTATTTTTTTTAAATTGTGGGGACTTTGCGTCGCCCCCTTCAAAAATTGATTTTATAGCGTCTACGGACGTAGACGGACAGACAATTTTAAAAATTCTAGCAAATAAATACCCACTTTCACCAAACTACAAACCCTCCACAGACTTTCACTTTTACGTGCATTTTTACCTGAAAAAATTAAACTACAAAATTAAAATTAATATCTTGACGCATTCAGCATAGTGCATTTAATATAAATTTGCATTTTAATCACAAAAAAAGTTAATTAATTAATTTAATTATTGAAGCAAAACAGGTGAGGGGAGAGCTTGCAGGAAAAAAACAAGCAGAAAAAAGGCAAGTTGAAGTGTGCGGGTTGTGGCTGGGTTCATGTGAGACAACGTGAATGCGTACATATATTTTTTACCTGTATTGGTAAATGCAAATTGCATTATGCAATGCATGTTTTGCTTTGCTGCTGCTGCTTTTATGACATTTTTTTTGTAAAAAAATTACTGGTTGCAGAGAATGCTTTAAAAAAATTAATTATGAAGACATTAAAAAACAATAATTCTGATTTTGACGTTAAATGCTGCCATTTTTCATAAGAAATAAATCAATAATATTTTGAGAGACTTTAGACTTTACATGCATTTATAAATACATTTTTACTTTGCTTTGGTGATAATATTGGTATCAAAATGTAGAGAATACTGAGTATTTTAACTTTTTGCATTGAAATTAAACGTTTAGCAGATTTTAAACAGGTTTTTACCTTGAAATGTACTATCGATGGATTAGGATGAAAGATTTACCTAACTAATAGTTTAAATTGTCGGATTCGTGGTTAGCCAAGCGAGGCAAGTTAAGATTGATGAAATGCGTAAAAAAATATCCACAGATGTTGGGTATGTCATGAATGAGTTTTTTTAAAAAATGAACTGAACGAAACAAAGAAATAATTTCGTGCTATTTTAACCTGCATTCTGATTAATTTCGACGCAATATTTTTAACGTCATTGATGACCACTAATATTTTTTTACATTTGTTTTCAGTTTCCTTAATACTCAACGATTTTGCGCAACTTTTGCAACAAAAAATTTGAGTACGTGTTAATCTGCAGCAATGCCATAATAATTTGCTGCTAGGTTAAAGATATCGAAATTTTTTTGTAGATGCGTAAATACAACCAGGAAAAAAAATGGTGCAGTTATCTTGTTTCATTGTTATGCGGTTGTAAAGATGTACAAACAAACACAATGTTGAGAAGGGAGTAGCATGCAAAAATATATATATATTGTTTACCTACCAACACGCGCAGAGTGACGACCTTGATCATCCTTGAGCTTTGTGCATTTAAACAATTCAAGTTTATTTGGTACAAAGTTGCACTTTACAGAATATAAATTGGTGTAGGTAACGGTAATGGTAATTGATCATGCTTGATATATTGGATGCAAAGGTGAGTGTTTACGCCAGATTTGTTGTGGTCGTCAGAGAACAAAGTGCAATTTTTGGCAGCATTCTGCAGAGCTCATACAAAGTTTTTTTACAAGAAGGAAAAAAAGGTTGAAAATGGCTGATAGAAAAATTACCGTGTATTTTGTCAGGCAGTAAGAATATATTTTCTTGAAAATTTAAAATAATTTTTTTTGAAAAATTAATTTTTTTAAATTTATATATTTTTTTTTCATTTAAGTGCTGAGTCAGCTAGAAATGCTTCTTTGGGAATGGATCAGCCAGACGAAACCACGTCTAATGGGCTGACTGACTTGGGTAAACGACAGGCTTGGAAATTGGGCGAGCATCTGCAAAACGAAAAGTTTTCGCTGGTTTACTCCAGCGACTATTTACGAGCCGTGCAGACTGCGGAATGTGTGCTGGAGAAGAATGGGTTTGAAAATCAGCCAAATATTCGAGTCAGCGAGAAGCTACGAGATCTTGTATGATTTGAACAAAAAAATATTCTAAAAAATTGTGCTCGAATTTTTCAAAGATTTTAAGAAACATTTTTTTAACCGCTAGGATTTTGGTGCGTTGAAAGGAGCTTCTTACGCGGCAATCACTGGGCATTTTGTGAAATCTGGAATGCCTTTACGAGAATGGACTCTTCCTGATGGCGAGTCATATTTCGACACGGGCATTCGCATGGCTCGCTATTTTGAGCAAATCTGTGAAACTGCTTTCAATTCCAAGAAAATTACTGGAGACGCTGACGAAGATGAGGAAATGACTGTGCTTATTGTTAGCCATTCCTTATCTTTAGCAGCAATTTTTCATTACTTCTCGTGGACTGATCATCATGAAATGGTCAACTGGAATGGGGAAGGGGACGTAAAAGTTATGAAAAATGCAGGGTACTATAAACTGAATGTCTCCCGTGTTGATCCAACTGTGAAACTCGGTGGACGTTTGAAAATTGAAGTTTTAGAAAAGTTTGCTGCCGCTCACTTGGAACCTCTGGCAAAAGACTTGCTTCCAAAAGGTGACAAGCTGGCAAACGACAATAAGGAAAATGGGAAAGGTGACGAGGAAAAACAGAGACTGAGAAGGCTTTTAGCGACAAGCAAAAAAGGAAAAGAAATTTTGAACTGTTGTCAGCAATAATAATAATATTAAGTTGCAAAAAAACATATCCTCTTTTAAACACATTTTTTTTGTAAATCATGCAATATTAGCTAAAACCCGAAAATTTTTAAGTAAATTTTTCAAAAATTATTTTCAATGGAAAAATTTATTATTATAATTATGTACCTACAAATATTTTATCTACCATAAATCTAAACCATTTAAATTATAAAAAAGTATTCAAAATGTTAAAAGCCAGTGTCTGCATATGAGCACGGAATGTAAATAATGTAAATAATCTTATCTAATTTTTTGTGGAAAATGCAGGTGAAGGCTGTAGTCATTTGTTATGATCCATGTCACAATCGCCTGGGTTTTGGGCCTCGTGCTTGTAACCATTTGCTCTTTTAATTTCTCGCTGAAAGAGGTCTTTATGTAGACCTCGAAAATTAATCAAAAGATAAATTAATTTACAAACACAAGTATATTATATATAAGCAGATAATATTCAATTCACATAATTTATAGTTTGTAAACAAATGTTGTAGGTATGTATGTATAAAATCAGTCTACATGTTCCACACAATGGCATATGCTTTTATCACAATGACCATGGGAATCTCCAGCGTTGTCCATGCAACAATCACGACATCCTTCAGCTTAGACAGAACTGCTGACATTCCTCCTGCGCTTCTACTTCAGTTCCCATTTCTGTTAAAATAAAATAAAATAAATAATATCCTATAATTATTTTACTGCTTAAGTGATTATAATTAATATGTAATGAACCAGATTTGTTTTTAAAAAAAATGATTGTAAAAAAATTGCAATTTAAAGCAACTTACCCATAACGAGAATCAAAAATGATAAATCTACCAAACAGGAAAAAGGTGTTTTCTTTCTGGATATGTTAGATTTAGATGTCATTATGAGACCCATCACAAAACCATGTCAGTCTGGACTCAAACAGAAAATATTTGGCTATAAGTGTACTTTTTGCCCCAAAATACCAATTTTTGTTCCAATGGATAATTATTGCTTTTAAAAAAGTTCACGTAGGAGAAATTATGAAATAGTAACAAGAATTAAAAATAAACTTTTTTAGGCTGGAAAAAAATCAAAATTTTTGTTTTTATAATGAAAATGATTTTTTGAATTATACTTTCGAAAATATTATAGAGACTGGGCTCTATAGCTCCATGTTTTAGCCCATAAGGGTAAAAGGTACATCTAGGCTTTAATATTTAGACCCAGGCTCTAATTTCGTGGCCTGAGTATAGACTGATTTTATGTAACGAAATGAATTTTTGCGCTCGGAAGGTAAAGTATTCATCTGGTACTTTTTCTCATTTAAACATCATAATCCTGATTTGTGTTTAGTGATATGGATCAAAGAATTACACGTCTCGTCGTGAGCTATAAAAATAGTTCATTTGTACTGAAATTACTTTCGTTGGTTTTATTTTATTTTAGTGCTGGTAGGTATTTATTTACCAAATAAATAATGTCAGGAAAAATGAAAATCTGGGGCTGTATTATTTTCGTTATTACTTTCATAATGATTATGGGTAAGATTTTTTATTTTAATTTTGCAATGTTGTTTGTGGAGAATTTGTGAAATTATTAATTATAAAAATTTTAATATCAATTCACACAGGACAAGTAAAATCCGAAGAAGAACCAGAGCCTTCCTGTGACTCATATTGCGTTACTAATAATAACGCTGATGAAGATTGCAGGGAGTGCTGCAAAGAGCAACGCCACAGCGGAGACGGAAATTGTGTTGGTAGCTCTTGCTACTGTGCCTTGTAAAAAAATTCAGTGTAAACCAAATTTGTTTTAGTAGCCACACATTTTCGTGTCATTTTGCAATAAAGTTTATTATTTAAAATCAGTTAATTACCTAGTGTGAAAAATAAGGGCAGGGCAAACAATCAATTTTCATTATAATTTATTTTAGGGAAAGCTTTTTTGTTTTAGTATGCGAGGACTTTGCGTCATCCTCTCAAAAATTCATTTCAAAATAATTAGGGATGACACTGAGGCCGGGACAACGGCAGCATCTTGCCCGAATATAGGCATGTGAGGTTTTCACATATCAATCGATAGACACGGTGGCAATAGGTCATGAAATGACCAGTCGGGCAAATCAACAATGTTCCCCGAGACCATGCACTTTGCATGCAATAACTTATGGACTTTCGTTACTCAAGTAGTATGAAATAGACTTAAAAATGTAGAAAATACCTAGTTTTTCCAATTTTTGCATTAATTTTTGGAGGTTTAGCAGATTTTTATTAATGTTTAGCGTTGTTTTAAATTGGAAAATTTTTGCGGTGTTGGAGTTTGCTAACAAAAATATGAAATTCAGTTTGGTGATTATACTTGCGGGGCATGTTGTGATGTATGTAATGCCTGACATATGTACATGCATAAAAATATACATATATTGTGGCATGGATCATGAATGAGTTTGGCCCAATAAAGCTCGTACTCTTATAGCAGATAATACGCTATATATACTCATTTTTAAATTACCGTGGAATCCACTTTAATTACAATTACTTTTAAAATAATAATTATGTCCACATCTTTCACTTTCTGCAATACATGTTATTAATTTTTGCGGCGTCTCCCATGCTCATTTTCTCCCGCTGTCCAATTATCGCGCCTGATTGCTTAGGAGTAATGGTTTCCCTGCCATTTCTACTAAAGTATGTTCTGCCATAGTGCATTTCACTGCCATAGTCATATCCTACCCCAAAGCTGGAAATTATATTTGCATCATATTTCTTAAAATTTTCCGCAACTCCAAATTTTCTTGCATCCCGCCGGCAGCGACACGTCTTGCCTGGTGCCTATCCGACCAACAAAACCATAGCAACCTCCCCCGGAAATTATGTGAATGTAATCACTTTCGCTTGTTCTTGGAATGAATCTGATAAAAGTTTTCTAGGAAATTTCTTGCATAGCCTGTCGCAACATTGTTCGTAAGTCGTTAGCTGGAAGTTGAACAATAAATTATTATGCAGATGACATATAAAATGATGTGGCTATCTTAATACAAATTCGAAATAAAAAATATTAATATTTACGGTATCGTGCAAAGAACGTACAAATAAATAGTAGTGGGAGAGCAAATTTTAATTAAATGTTATAACTGAGGTTTATTTAACAGTATTTAAATTATAACACGATTAATATTTAAATATAATTATATATTCACTTATTATACTAACAATGTATTTGAATTATGACCGCGACGTAGTAGATGAGAAGGGAGAGATGAGTTCATTTCACCTCTTAATCCAAAGCCTAATTTCCTAATTTCCTTCTGAAGCATGAGATTATTATGAAGATGGTAGAATGGTGTCAACATTGTGACTCTCTATGTCTTCTGGAGGAACGCATGCATATCGTTCCTTCTGGAGAGATAGTTGGGTTACAAGAGTCAAAACTACGTAGCACATATGTCATAATGTGGATATGCTATGTATTTCTAGCCCAAATTTGTTATCTGCTGAAAATTATAATTATAATCATAGCCATGAGCCATGAATGGCAGAGGTTGTAGAAATGACCTAGATTCCCAATGAAATTCTGTCAGCCATCTTTCCAAACGACGAATGCATAACCGTGCATCGTTGCCCAAATTATTTAATACAAAAGAATAGAATAGGATAAAAAAGCAAAATACATTTCGCATTTCACGATTGGATTTTATCGGTCTATTAATTCTTACATTCATGAATATTATAAATGACAATGAGATTCCTTGATTACAGCTAACGTAAATGTACACATACGTCATCCAATTAAAGGAAATATTCCCTGGCATTTGCTTAACTGTTTGTTTTGTAGCACGTAGTAACTGAACGTGACGAAAAAATAAATCATTGAATGATTTTCATTCATTACTGAACAGCAGGTTTTCGCAGCAAATAGTTATTTTTTGCTTGACAAATACATACAACCATAAGAATGGAAAACTTTCTACTTTGCCTCTTTCTAATGGGCTTCATTTCCTTGTTTAGTAGAGCGGGTAAGTCAAATACTCTCCGAAAAAATGTTTCAGTTAATAAATAATTCAATATTCAGTGATTTATAACTTGATTGCACATTAACCATCCTGTTCTAGAAATTTATGGCGACACGGCCATAAAATGTTACATCTGCAGTGGATATGACGAATGCAATGTAAATGACACACACAGCAATTTGGAATTACGTGAGTGTGGACCTAAGAGTGAATAGTGCTGCGCAACATTTTTGATGCGTGACACAGAAACTAGTCAAACTAGTACCCGCTTACATCCAGGAATGGTGGATAAAAGATATTGTACTGGATACGAAACAACTGACTCACAACCATATTGTGAGGCTATTGATGAAGACACAGAACTTTGCTGGTGCTTTGAAGACGGATGCAATTTGGAACTTCCAGCTTGTTCCCTACGGGCTAATAGGGAGATTGGAGAATGCAAAACTTGAAAATGAGATAGAGTAATCTCAAATCTATACTATCCGAAATAATATTTAAGTTGTCCCGGATAAATTTGCTTAGCTTTACATTGTACAACAAAATATATTTGCAGTAATTGTTTACTTGGTTGCTAGACGTATGCTGAATAAATGGGGTTCCTGGGCGGTGTCAGAAATAGCCATCATCCAGCGGTATGGGTTGCATAAAAACGTGTCAACAAATCTTCAGATTGAGCAACTAAGTAAATTAAAATTATATTCGAAATTGATTCCTAAAAATATATTTGAACTGGTTCAGAGACGGCTAAAATTAGGAATGAGTTCTGTAGATGAGGAAACGTTGTATGTTGAAATTGAGCAAGATCTAATCCTTGGCGAGTTTAAGAAATGCAAAAATATTGCATTGGTTTTGCCGACTTATTTGTGTTGGGAACTTGCTCGTACTGTTACGAATCATTCAACGGGTGTAGAAAAGGAGGCTTATTATAAACCTGGTATGGTATTTTATTTTGATGGTCGTTTGCATTTGACATGTTGATACAATGCATTTATTTATTAACATGGACGTACATAGCGAGCTTTTTGATTTAATGATTTCTCGAAATGATTACTTTAAGTCAATTTAGGGAAAGGAAAATCTTTTGTGGTGGTAATTGCATAGTGATTACTGATTGATTTTACTGGAAAATAATTAATGATGAAAACCATAATTTATTTCTTGCATTATCCTCAATGCAATTCCTTCTGAGCAGGTTTACTTAATCTGTGGAACAAAAAATATAAACAGAAACCACGAATACTGTGTTACCTCAAGTCTATAATGGTTTGTTTTCTTGTAATAGATCAATTTCTTTTAAATGCGTCATATAACCAGGAAAATTCTGTGCAGTAAATTGTATTCATTGCAAACAAAATAATAATCTTTCTGTTTGTGCATTCATATAACAGGTTCATTTGGTATATAATTGCATTCCCAGACTCCAGACTGATGTGGTCAACGGTATTTATTGCACCATTATATTTATTGCAATGGATAATATAAACGCCAGAACTAGTTTGGACTTTAGAGATCCTAGTGCAAATTTTCAAATTTTATTAGGGCCTAATAAAGCTTTCCAACAAGAAGCATAAAAACCTTTAAAATGGCGGATAGAAAAATTACACTGTATTTTGTCAGGCAGTAAGGATATTTTAAATAAAGTTTTCGGGGAACATTTTTATAATTTTGAAATTTAATTTTAAAATATATTTTTTCTTGTAGTGCCGAGTCCGAAAAAAATGATTCTTTCAAAATGGACAGCACACATGACCAAACTCTTTCCAATGGGCTGACTGATTTGGGAAAACTGCAAGCGTACAAATTGGGCGAACATTTGCAAAACGAAAAGTTTTCAATGGTTTATTCCAGTGACTTTTTGCGGGCCATACAAACTTCGGAATGTGTGCTGGAAATGAATAAATGTCAAAATCAACCTACGATGCGGGTTACCAGGAAGCTTAGAGATATTGTAAGACACGAGCAAAAAATAATATCAACGAAATGTAATTTGGTTACAGATTTTTAAATATGGGGTCTCTTTAATTGATAACCTCTAGGATTTTGGGACACTGACAGGAGCTCCTTATGAGGAAATCACTGGACACTATGTGAAATCTGGAAAGTCTTTGCGGGAATGGACTCTTCCTTACGGAGAGAATTATTCGGATACTGGAGTTCGCATGGCTTGCTATTTTGAGCAAATTTGTGAGACTGCATTTTATCCCGGGAAAAGTAATGGAGAGATTTCAGAAAATAATCCCGTGACTGTGCTAATTATTAGCCATTCATTGTCGTTGGCAGCATTGTTTCATCACTTTTCTTGGACCGATCAATATGAAATGATTAACTGGAATGGGGAAGCGGATGTCAAAATTTTGAAAAATGCATGCTACTACAAGCTACAAGTTTCCCGGGCTGATCTAAATGTTAAACAAGATGGACGTTTAAGAATTGAAGGTTTGGAAAGGTTTGCTTCTGATCATTTAGCGGGTTTTGCCAAAGACCTCCTTCCAACGGAGGTTAAGCTGGGAAAGGACAGGTTTTCAGTTAGTTTTGCTATTATGCAATATTATATGCTTTTGAGAATCCAACAAAATTAATCAACATCTGTAGTCCTGGACAAATATTTTATATAAACTGGTGTATGCATTCATATATATTGAAACCTTCATCTCAGCCTCATTGATGGACATTAAATATTCTAGCCGCAATAATATCAAAGCATTTTGCCCATTTTAAAAGCCGTGCATCATTATCGTCGATTAAGTGACATGAGAGTATATGGATAAAATGTAAAATTAGAATGGAATGATATGTGGCTAATTTGGAAAGCAAAAAACAATAAGGACATCGTACATCGTCGCTGAGACAATTCAACTGTCCTTTGTTAATTGGATAATTTCAAATTGTATTTAATCCTCTTGTAATTAAGATACCTAGAATAATGTCGCCAATAAAGCCTGCGTGTAAGACTACCAGAAAAATTCAAAGCATCATACATTTAATGCTGTTTCAACGACCAAGCAAACTACAGCCGAGGATTAGATTGAATTTATGACATTGAAGCCCGTCACATAAAATATTGTGGTATTTTACAACGAAAAATTGACCTAAATCCTACAACGAGCCTCAGATATTTGGGGATTTTGGATTGTGTTTATGTCTGCCATATGAAGGATATTTGGATTCTTTTTGAACACACGGCTGTACTGAATGCACCCGCTTGCCGTGTATTTTTGGACATGCACAGCTTAAAAAGGTACTTCATGATACTTTTGAATGTAACAGAAACTTTTCAATGTTGCA
The DNA here is from genome assembly GCA_027743765.1 of Coecobrya sp. COE2. Taxonomy (NCBI): domain Eukaryota; kingdom Metazoa; phylum Arthropoda; class Collembola; order Entomobryomorpha; family Entomobryidae; genus Coecobrya; species Coecobrya sp. COE2. The sequence goes on from JAHZMV010006794.1 coordinate 10,523, forward strand.
TTGTCAGTATAGTTGATATTGGTCGGTGAAATATAAAGTTTACTGAATACTCGGTGGTTTACACAGTTCAATTTTTAATCTTCAGATTTTCTCCATTGTTCTTCCATATGAATGGAAAGAGCTAAGTGTTCGTCGGTTGAGACTGTTCGCAGCTTTACACAACACCCTTTTTACAACATGTAACCTAAAACCAAATGTTAAAACCCTTCATGCGTAGAGATTATTCTAAATCGGATTAGCCGTGGAAAGTTACAAAAAGTTTGAAAAAAAATGTACCATCAATTCCTAAAATTTAATGAAATATCTTATAAAAGGATACCCTACGAATATAATAGATGTATACACCCACATAAATAAACAGTTTGGCACATAATTTTTATCTTGGTAAAACTCCACACAATATTTATCGGCATCCAACATACAACCAAAACCCTCACCACATTTCCCTCAATATCAGTCTTGATTTCGGTTTACAAGCGTGAACCGCAGAAAACATTTTAGTTGCACCTAAAAGTAGGAAAAAATATCGTAGAAAAAAGTCATGTCTCATTTTACCATTTCAATAGTAATCATCCTCTCCATTTCAATAACTTTCGGACGAGCTCTGTTGGGCTGCAAGAATCCACCAGAGGAAACTAAAACGTTCTTTTACCTGGTAAGCAATTTCTAATTGCCTGGATTAAAAAAATATGTGTTATATTTATCAGAAACTTGTTAATTTGTGAAACACTTATTTCAGAAAAAACTCGAATCTCTTGCGATCAAATACCCTGACGTGATCCAAACTCCGGTTAAATGTACCACAGAAAATGAAGCGTCCAACTGCGCAAAGCAAATTTGCTGCGAGGATGAAATCGGCTGTTGTTTTAGCGACCCAATTACTAACCGCCAGGTGTGCGGTTGCAAAGCAAAAATTGAGAATAAGTGCTCTCTAGGTCCTCCTCTAGTTTATATTCACACTTATCGGTGTGAGGAGCACCATTCTGCGGAAACCGACGTTTGCATTCGTAAAACAAACGATGGTGAGATTGTCCAAGGAAGCGTTGTAACATCGGTTGTGCCGGTAAAAAAAGGTTCAAACAAACCTTATGGCTGTAAACCCTCCAGGGAAATATTCCAAATTTTGTGTGAATATTTTATTTCAGATTACTCGATATGATGCTCTAAAGGCTGTTGGTGAAACAACTGGAAATGTTGTAAAAAAGGTGAAGAATACAACTAGGAAAAGTTTAAGCAGAAACCGTAGACCACCAAGGGAATTGGTTAACAGTTTATCTATAGATCAACTTATTGGTATGATGAAAACTGAGAAGTTGTACATTCTGGCACAGCAAGTCATTGCAAGGCAATCCGAAGGTAATTTGAAATTGTGATGTTTCTGAGGATATATTATTTGGACGTTAGAGTGTCCAAAATTCGTAGTTGGATTTATAAGTATGTACTTAATTTATTTTTGTCAATATTTAGGCATGCCATACGGATTCCAGAATGATAATTACGGTTATTTGAATAACACAACCTTGGAATATATCAAGTGATTATTTGTTTACCAATTTTTTTTACAACTTGAATTTATATTTATACCTATTTGTTGTAGATTATGGAAATTATATGCTTGTATTTGTACAATGATTAATTCAATTGTTAAAGATTATACATGCTCGAAATGTTTTATTCCTTCAGATTTTATGCAAATTATTAATTATTATTTAAATTGTCTGATTAAAATTTTTTGTAGCTTCCAAAATTAAAAACAAAATTAAATTAATTACACAAATTGGGGAATGGTGATGCTGAATATTCGAGTATTAAGACTTATAGCATTTGTGAAGGGTAGCATAAACAAAATGGAACGGCAAATTTAAAAAAAAAGTTGAAGACATGTTATTATTACGCCTCTGGTAATATGATGGACGAATTCAAGAGAATCTCAAATTTTCTGCCAAATATCCAAACACTCGTCTACCTCAATCTCCATAATTTTTTGCATGGATTACATTCCAAAATACTATAAAATCAAAATTCAGCATAAAGCATGCAATCACATCATTTCCAACAAAATGAACAAGCAAAAGCATCCCACCTTTTAAAAATTGATGCATTGTTACATATCATTTTAACGGTCCAACGAAACACACGGTAGGATTTCCCTGATCCGATATGAACACTTTGCCTATTGTAGTAATTAGAATGTAAACCGCTAACTCTTCTAAGGAATCTATTTTCACACTTTTTGTCCGTTTTATTTAAATTTTCTATCCATGCACCTTTCTAACAGTCAACAAGAGACATAACGTTGTGCACGACTACAAAAAGGTAGAGACGTGTACGTACGTAGCTTTTTATTCCCAAAAAATATCAAACATTGAATACCTACATGTGATCCTTTCTCTGAAAACCTTTTTTTGTAAAATTCCATAGCATTTTAACCAACGGTCTTCTTCAACATCATAAATTTTCAAAATCATTACTGAAGCATCAGTCTTTATTCTATTCCCACGCAGTGAACAATATTCTTTCTACCACACCAAAATTTAAACAAATTGACACATTTTCCGTGGAAAATATTTCCTCACAAGGAACAATGTCTCATTATACCCTGATAATAGTATTGATTCTGTCATATTTACTTGGCTTTGGAAAAGCCTTATTGGACTGCAAAGATCCTCCAGTGGAATCAGAATCGTTTTTTGATCTGGTAAATACGTTTTACTCGGTTCAAATTTACAGTATAAATTACCGTGTTTGTGAAGCATATTAAATTGTGGAATGTTTATTTCAGGAAGAACTTCAATCGCTTGCCGTCACATACCCTGACATTTTCCAGACTCCCGTTGAATGCTCCGAAGGTACAGAATCGTCCAAATGCGCAAACCAACTATGCTGTGGGGATGATGTTGGCTGCTGTTACACTGACCCAGAGAGTACTAGTGAAATATGCGGTTGTAAAGCAAAATCTGACAAGATATGCACTCAAGGACCTCCTCTGGTTTATCTTCACACTTATCGATGTGAGGATCCTTCCTCCCTTGAAAGTTATACCTGCATTCGACAAAACAAAGAGGGTGAGAGTATCGAAGGAGCTGTTTTGACATCAATAGGACCGGTAAGGAAATTTCAATAAAGTGGTGTTGCATTACTTTTAATTATTGGAAGGCATTACTTATTTCTATTTTATTTTTTGTTTTAGGTTTCTCGAGTTGACGCCGTTGATTTTCTAGTGGCTACTGAAGCAAGTATTTCAGAAATGGTCCCCGGGGAAATACTAAATGAGACCGGGGGAACGTTAGTGGCCACCCTTACTTTGTTGCATGGTTTAACAATGAATGAGATACTGAACATGGTGAACGCTGATAAGCTGTCGATCCTGGCACAGGAAGTGATGGCAAGGCATGTCAAAGGTAACAATAAATTAGTATATAATTTTTGCTTAAATTTTATGAATTATAATATTGGTTTTAAGGAATATAATTAATGAGGTTGGTTAGTAACGCAATTTGTTTTAATAATTTACTTTATTTATTTATTTAGGAATACCATACGGACGCCAATAAAAGTATCGGGAAATTTATCCGACAGAGCACTGGAAATGGTTGAAACCGTTTTATTGTTTACAGTTTAATATATTTGCAATAATGTGTATATTTGTTATTGAAAATTGAGTACCCAATATACACAAATGCCCCACTAGATTTTCTTGGTCCAAATTTTCTACCCGTTAAATCCTAAATATATTAACATAAATCTTCGTTATTGTAATGAATAGAATGAGTTATTTTTTTGAATATGAAATAATGTGTCTTCTCGATTTGATATGGTATAACCTACTAAATTAAAATGAAAATAATTTTCCACTCATTTTTTAACAAATTATACTGATTCATCTAAATTGCTGGATCACGCAAAAAACGAAATAACGCGTTTCTTATAAAGTTTTACAAATAAATATTTAAACAATAGAAGTATTATGAATCATATTAATAAAGTATTTTTTCCACGAATGTAAAATATCAAATGTAGTTCCATTTGCAAATTTCACAAATGAGCTAATGAATGACGTTTGTTCAAACCACTGCACCGGTATTCTACTCTAAATTTATTATTTTGTATTCCTAGTTCATCTGCGCTGGCAATGGCATTCAATAGAGGAATAAATAATTGAATAAAATGTTTAGAATTACCGCTCTATTAATTCCGCCAGACTACATCATTCTACAAAATTATGTTATTAAAAATAATCGCTTAGCAGATGGCATTTTCAAATGGTATTGATAATGACATCACAGAACAAGGAAACAAATTTCTCCACGACGAGATATCACAATCCTTTAGATATCTATTTTATTATTTAAATCAATTTGTCAGTTCTGCTCTGCTCATGAAAAAATCCAATGGAGTGTATCAGCTCGTAAATAAATATTCCGATTTTTTTTGCATCGCCAGGACAGCGACACCAACTGTCTGCCTCCTACCCGTCCAACTGTACTATAACAGTCGAATCCATGAAATACAAGAATGTAATCAGCTTCGTTTGTTCTGGGAGGGAATTTGATACAAGTTTTCTGGGAAATTTATTGCATATTTTGGTGCAACAATATTCGTAAGTCGTCAGCTTAAGAGACAAAGCCAAATTATTTGATAAATTCTAAATCAGTAGGTGTGGCTTGGTTAATGTTGAAATATCAATATTACGGTATTCAGAATGAATCGTGTATGGGATAGTAGCATTTGGCTAGCGGTAGTATTCATTTTGTTGACCACTTCTTGTTCTGGGAAGGTGAAGAGAAGGAGCCACGCCCAAAATATCTTCGCGTCGGAAACTAAAATAATGACTCCTTTGCTTGGGAATATTGGAAACAAGTTATATCAGCCTTTTTAGAAATGAACTGCGACAAAAATTAGCAAATAGGTTGATAACCTTAATGCATATATGACCTTATGGCTAACCATCATTATTTATTAATTTGATTTAATAATTAAAACGAATCCGTGGAAAATAATTCAATAAATCAGCTTACGCAACGAAGATATATAAATCAAGGATGTTATCAGAATTGAAATGCTTATTTGTGAAATAGATTTTTAAATAAAGAAATTGATGATTCAATATTTAAAATTTGTAAGGTTACTATTATTCACTTTAAACTAATCATTCAGATGACGCATAAGACGAAACACTATACTTGGCCACATTTATATCCGGCTTGTAATTTTAACCTGGAAGATGGATTGCATAAAATCAACCCGATGTTTGAGGAAGAAATATTTCAAATTAACATTTATTTAATATTCCTAAACCACATAATTCTGCTTATTTTATTTACGTCAATTTTGTACGTTAGACGAAATACAGAGGTGGGGTTACGAATATATTTTAGAGGGAAATTCCAACTTTTTTTCATTAGTATTGCCTCCGTTTAACTTACTAATGTTAAACCGTTTTTAATTTCAGCCAAACCTCCAGACCTTCTTAAAATCTTAAAAAGTCTTAGTTTATAATGCGATATATTTGCATGCATGATTTTTAACGGTAACAGTGGCATGCATTCATGTTGAATACCCCAAAGGTATCACAAAAATAAGATTAAGCTTCATTCCGAGAAAAAACTGAAATTGGTATTTTTGGGTACACCACTGCCTTTAATTCCTGCTGTCAAATTACTTTTTTTCTCCACTATCTCATTGCTTACCATTCTTTACCCTTGTATATGATAAAATGGTTTAACGTAGTGGCTATTATAAGACGGGAAATTTCAGATTAGCCATGCATTCCATTATTTAAGAAAAGCCTAAACAATACAGACACGAGAGCCGTTTTCTGAAAAAAAAAAAACTTTCATCACATTTGCAAGTGTTTCAGTAGCATACAACCAAATAAAACTGTTAAGCTGTAACATCAGTTCTTATTTTCTTTGAAAACTGTGAACAACAGTTTTATTTTTATTCCAGAATTCCGACTAATTCATAAAATTACTGTCCAAATATTTAGTTGAAAAAAATCATGTCTCAAATTACATTCTTAATTGTGATCACCGTTTCAAATTTGGTTGGTTCTGGAAAAGGACTACTAGATTGTAGGAATCCACCAGCCGAGACTCAAGCATTTTTTTACGTGGTAAATGCACATAAATTTTAAACAATTTAAAGCTGGCATTAAATTTTATAAAATTTAAATTAATTGTTGATATATTTCATTCAGCTTGAAATACAATCTATCGCAGCCAAGTACCCTGAAGATATCCAGACTCCTATTGAATGTTCTGCAGACTCCGACTGTTCAAATCAAATCTGCTGCGAGGAAGAAGTCG
>JAHZMV010006795.1:0-10516 GCA_027743765.1 Coecobrya sp. COE2
AGTCCACTTGGTGTGGTTGGTTGATTGGTTGGTGGTTATGGGGACGTGAGTGCGCTGCGTGGAAAATTGCGAATGTAAGCGTATTTAATTAAAAAATGCATTCTTCCGGACATCATGTTCTATTTAAAGACGAACATGATATCCTTCCTGGAAATCAAGACCAAGAATTCTACACGCATTTACGCAATTCCCCATGACCACCAACCAACTAACCACCCAGCACCAAACAAAAAAATTGCAATCGCGACCACCAAAAAAAATAGAAAATTGGAAAAAGTGCTAAAAGAAAGCTAAAGTTTCAGAGTAGCGCAGAGAAAGTATAATCTCACCTGTTGTTATTATTAGGAGGCCCAGCACCAGAAGAGGAAGAATTACTAGAGGAAGCGTTATTATTACCAGCACCACCGGAACTACTATTATTACTACTAGCGGCGACAGCAGCCGCGTTGGCAAGAACCCAGTGATGAGCAGCGGCGACAGCAGCCGCCTGACTACTACTGCTCGCGGACGCTCCTGTGAGGAACTCGAACCCGTGGTCTACATTACTATTACCGCCACCTGAATTAGTACCCGTAGCCCTTGCTAAACTACTTGGAGTAGAGGTTGTAGCGTTAGAAATCGCTGCTGCTGCAGCTAGCAGATTTTGGTGGTGGGTCGCTGCTGCAACGTGATGGTGGTGTTGCGCTGTGTTGTAGTACATTGAGGACGCGTCCTGTTGGTGCTGGAGGACTCTCTGCTGCTGCTGTTGTTGTTGGGATGAGCGTTGGTCGGATGGCTGGAACTTGTATGGCGCTGGGGATGTTGCTGATGATGGAGGTGGGGATGGGCCTGAGTCGTATCCGTTGTTCTGCTGGGCTGTCGTCATGTCGAGGAGACCTAGCTGTTGGGCGTGGGAGGATTGCTGCTGCTGTTGGGATGGTCCTGTGTTGTGCTGTTGCTGCTGGGGGGTTGATGACAGGATCAGGGAACCGTCTACACAAACGTTGCAATTGCTTAGTGGAAACTGATATTCGTTGATGGGGTATAGTGCACTCAAAATGTGATTCCAAATTTGCTACAGTATAATACGCATGCGCTAATTAAATAGTATGGTATTTTTACCTGTATCAGTGCTGCTAGCGTTAGAAGCTCCTCCTCCAGTTTGCCCACCGCCGCCCGCCCTGTTATTCCCCCCGCTAAGTAACCCCAACCCAGCAGCAGCGACAGCAGCGTTATTCAAATCAAAGTAATGGTTAATAACTTGCCTCGGTGGTCTCAGCAATAAGCTGGTAAACTCGTCGTCGCTGTTCTGTCCTCCACTCCCTCCACCCATTTTCCCCCCGCCCCCACCACCTCCACCCTGGACCTGGTTAAACTTGTGGAAGTCGAGTAGACTTTGGTTGAGTCCTCCAGCGCCACTCCCTCCAGCGATCCCGCTAAAGTTTAAACTGTTGTTCTGGATGAGTTGCTGGGGATGGGTCAGGATCGAGACCTGCTGCTGGGCTGCTGCAGCCGCAGCGTGTAACGCTGCTGACGATCCTGCTGTAGGGGATGTGTTCTGCATTGATGAGGATTGGTGGGGCAGTGGGGGTAAGGAGTCCTCCTGTGTTTGCGTTGGGGGCGATGTTGGACAGTCATCGTCGTTTGATAAGCCTCCGTTCTTGTGCTCCTTCTTGGATAGCGCCTCGATTATGTTCTTGTTCGTCAGCGACTCGTGTGGCTCGTTGTACTCTGTGTACTTCAGGAGCACCTTGTCCATGTCCGTTGACGCGTACTGCACAAACACAAACACCAAATTACAATTTACCTAACCATGCATAATTAATTATATTGCTCATAGGTCAGTTACAGTTAGTTCGATCTTTTTCCCTGCTGAATCGTGCCTTTTTTATATTTAAACTCGCTCCTTCCTTTCTTCTCGTTTTAAACTCCTCTGGACCGACCACCACGATTTCTTCGATACTTCTTTTTTTAACTTGAAACTCGGTTTAGTTGGCCTGTTTGGGTAAAAGAAATAAATGTTTGCGAATAAAATAGTTAGTTAAAGTTATACTTTTGCGTGGGGTTTCTTTCTTCAGGTACGACGGGTTTTTTTCTAGGTTGGTTGTGTGATTCAGATTTTTTTTCTTGCTCTTTATTATCAATCTATCGTGGATGGAGTAAGTGTTGTAGTAGTAGTAGGTTTGTAGTGTGTCGATTCCACCACCACCACCTCTGACGAGAGATAACAGATAGAGAGAGACGGAGTTTTAGTATAAAACCGTCTTTTTTTTACAAAACTACCCGAGGTATTATATTTGATGATGTGTGTGCTATATAGTCGTATAGTTCACGTAACCAGAAAAAAAACTTTTATATTACTTTTCTATTCGAAAACACTCTACGATCTATTTTTAGAATATTTCGGCTATTTTTAGAATTTACTTTACTGGAGAAAAATAATATCGGGTATATATGTTCATAACTGTTAGCTGCCGACGAGACTAGTCGGTCGGGAATATTTCCGAACTTTTTTTTATATATACGTACGTACGTATGTAGCAGCAGCAGTGGAGGGTTTCTCCTTACGTGGATGGAGTTACTGTTACTCCACACTACTGTGTATGTTAGTCGGAGGGTTTTACACTTTGTGTTAAGCGTTCAGAACCGAGAAATCACGAACTCTACTGTGCTGTATGATGAGAAGGGAACTCTTTGCTGGAGTCCTTGAACGGGTTTTCACGTTTCTTTCTTAGCAGAGGTGTTTGGTTTAATGCGGCGCTTTTTTTTGATACTATATATTGAGGAGTCTTAATGTCTCGGGTATTAATTATTTAAACCTTACCTTCATGATTTTAACTTTTTTTTTGCAGGTTTTTATTTGGGTTGGTTACTTCCAGTAGATATTTTTTTGATTAGTTTATTTTTTTCTGTAGTGTGGATAGAAATTTTTGTTGTACAACTTTTTATTATTTTGATGATGATTATGATTATGAGTGTGGTGGTGTTTTTTTTGTATACACACAAGTACATGTATATGAACACACACAAGGTTTAGTTAGTTTATGGTGCTCGCATTCCTCGTTTTTTTCTGTGTATGTACGGTTTTTTTAAGTGTTGTTGTGTTCCTTGCTGTGTTGTTTTTTAAAACCTTGTGGATATTGGGATTTGGATTGATGTGTAAAGGAAGGGGTTTGTGTAATGATGATGGAGTTTTTTTTTGGGAGAAGACGGGTTTAGTTTTAGTTATTTAATTTTACTAGGTGGGGACCCGTCGGGGTGGTAGGGGATTTGAATATGATTTTGAGATAGGATGGATGAGTAGATGCGCTTGTATGTATTGTAGATGTATGCATTTAATTACATGTTTATGGCGGAGTCATGAAATATTAGTTAGGTTTGCATATCATTTCTCAGTATGGTCATAATTTAACCTACCCTCTTGGTCAAATGGTTTAAATTTTTGAATACCGGTTTAAATCACTCTTCTGAACAAATTTCCCTAAGTAGCGAAAAATGGCTCCTAACAAATATTTTTAAAACGCCAAGTTAACCTGTCATAGTGCATTCTGACGAAAATTTTCAAAACTTCCTGATAAATTCATCTTCCGGTCAATTTGACAAGATTTAAACCCCTGACCCAACTAAAAATCACCCTCCTGAACATTTTTCCCTGAGTAGCTAAAAATGGCTCCTCTCACAAATCTTTAAAAATCGAAAAATTTAACTTGCCAAAGTGCATTCACATAGAAATCTCAAAAAAACTCGAAAAATTAACCTTCCCATCAAATTGACCCGTTTAAAATTTCTGACCCCAATAAAAACACTCTCCTGAACAAATTTCCCTGAGTAGCTAAAAATGGCTCCTTCCACAAATATTTAAAAATCGAAAAATTTAACTTGCCAAAGTTCAGTCCCATTAATAGCTAAAAACTCCCAGAAAAACTAACCTTCCCATCAAATTGACCCGCTTAAAATTTCTTACCCCAATAAAAACACTCTCCTGAACAAATTTCCCTGAGTAGTAAAAAATGGCTCCTCACAGATATCCTTAAAAACAACATTTAACCCGTCATACTATTTTTAGCCCCGTTGCACGATTTGAATTCGTCCATTAATTCTCAGTAATATTTTTAAAATAAAATCATATTAAATTTATCACAATCTCCTGGAAGCAGTACGCATTACAAAACCAGAACTGCATCATATAAATAGATGTATCTGAAGCACATCTACATAATATTTCTCAACTTCTCAAGTATCAAAGAGCATGGATGCATTAAGCACACATATAAGCTCCGCCACCACCACCACCGCCGTCATCAATATCATCACCATGGTTATTTAGCAGCAGAGAGAGACGACGAAGAAGAAGAGAAATGGATACGTCTACGTACGTAAAAGTAGAAAAAGATGATCGTCGTCGTGTTGGATCGGTAAAAAGCTCAACTCTCTCTCTCCCATGTCTCTACACTAAAACCATCATGTATTCAGAGAGAGATACGTGGAGAGAGAAATAGATGATAGGTAGAAGAGATGAAAAAAATACCAAGATAGAATACAGTGTACAGTCTCATGTTCTTCTCTGTAACTTTTTTTTATACACGACAACTCTTTCTCTCTCTCTCGCACAATTTTCTGTCGCTTTTCTTGGTAGTAGCGTATTCGGGTTTATGTAAAGTCGTCGTGTTCTTTGTGGTTTGGTATACACGTATAATATTATACGGGATGGATAAAAAGAGGTGCTCCCTCTACTCTAATAGACTTCTTATATCTCTCTGCTTTTTGGTGTTTCACTTGAAATTATTTAGATGGTAAACGCTTACAGGCAATGCTTTGGTCTGCGTTTTTAGTTTACGTATTTGTAATGCTATCTCGTACCGGAATGTTGAAGCTTCTACTCACTCTCTCGGGGATTTTTTATACATGGGATTCCTTTTTGGAGTTTTTTGTTTGTGAGATTTTTGGGATTTGGGTTTGTTTTTGGAAGGGCGGCTGTTGAGAGATGGCGGGGGTGACTGGGTTTTTCTTGGAAGGTGTTTGGATGATTTATTTGTGTGGGGAGCCTTTTAAATGGGGGATGGAGTTTTGGGAGGGGGCTATTGAAAGGGGAAATTTGATGAGATTTGATTTTTAGGTATTTTCTGATGCGTTGGGTTGGGAAGGATAACGTGATGTTATGATAATTTTGGGACAATCCGTTTGGTTGGGAGCGTAGTATGTATTTGTAAGACGCTGTAATCCTGGGTACTTCCATTTTGACGGGTTGTGGAGGGTTTCGAAATCTTTTATGATTATCGGTTTACCCCAGAGGGTTGAGAGATTGTGGTGTTATGGACAGGTTTTATGAAAAGGGACAGGTTTATGCTGATTTTGATGCTTGTTTAGAGTTAATTGATTGATGCTTATGACGCTCTTGATGATCAATGTCAGCGAAATGTGCGTATGATTTGATGTTGTTTACAAAGCAGCAGTTTGATGACTAATGATTTGTCTCCATCGATGAAATTAGACAATGAAAACTGTTTACGCAATTTTTATGTGCATGATTTCAAATTGTTTACGTTAATTTTAAAAATTTAATAAATGGCGTCATGATTTCTTGTTGACTGATAAGCTATAAAACTAATTGACACAAAGACCCAGAGAGCTCTGATTAGACGCACACCACACGTGCAGCAATAAATGGAAACTTCCTTCCACAATGGAAGCGTGTGACTACTCATGACTCATCCATCATCGTCATTCAGTTCAGTTCGATGACACATGTAAATATTTATGCTTTTGTTTATTTCTTCACTGGAAATGGTAAAAAAATTGACTATTATTATGCACATTGTTTCGGGTTTAATGAAAAGATAGACAGATAGACAGGTGCATTGCCATTAATTTATCAGACATACAGACAGGTTCATTATGCAAGAAACAATTTCCCTCCAAATTCCAACAATAAACAAACAACCCGTGTGTGTAGTTACTTAAAATAATATTTTATTTTAATTAAAAAAGCAAGTATTTTACTTTAAAAAATAGGTATATATATAAAATATGTTTGTCCACAGAAAAAAAAATGATACAATTTCAAAATAAAAATAAGGTCATAAATAAAATATTTCACTCCTTTTTCTTCGGTCACAAGTCATGTAACTTCTTGTACGGATTACTAACCGGAGTGACTAAGCTATTACACTTGTTGATGCTGCTACTAGTAAGGTCACGACTCTCAGGCACGACGTTAATTTTATCAGCTCCTTCCCCAGGCGTAGGTGTATTAACTCCAACTCCCCAGTCTGAACAAAGAGGTTCGAAACCTAGTCCTGCGATCCCGTTACTCGGTGTGTTTATAGGGATTGGGGGTGCTGGGGTTGATACTACTGTCATTACGTTCTGTTGCTGTTGGGCTACTACGTTCAGAGTGTTCGGTCTCTTCAGTTTTTGGTTGTCTGCTCTTGATGGGAGGTTCTGGAGGTCTGATAAGACCTGCACGTCTGACTTTATCTTTTTTACACAGTTGTGGGCTTCCAACACGAACTCGAGCTCTTCCTTTTGACTTTGGAGTTCTGTTATCTGGTTTTGGAGGGAACGCTTCTTCGCTTCGAGACCTTCAGTTTCTTCGAGTAACTTGTTTGTGTGGTCGACACGTCTCTTTCTGCAACGGGCTGCTGCTAGCTTGTTACGCTCACGGCGGATCTTACGACGTTCGTCCTCTTCGCCTCCTTTTTGCTTTGTCTTTTGTTGGGGCTGCTGCTTTTGGACAGTGTTCTTTTTTGTTGCGGGTTGTTTCTGGACTGGAGAGGGTGTAGGTTTCTTTTTCTGAGCTTGGGCTTGTCCCCTCTTTGTCGTCTTCTTATTCCCACCTTGCTCGACCCCGACCTTGATCTGTTGCTGTTCATCTTCATGTTTGTCAACGTCCATCTCCCCGTCTTTAGCAGCCCCATCCATCTCACTGCTACTGACCTGACCCCCTTGCCACGTGTTGATCAGCGTTATCGTCGACGTTGAGGAAGGGAGTGGAGGCACAAAGTTTCCACTGTACTGCTGTGACTCGGCCATCATGTAAGATGAGTCTGGGTCTTCGCCTAACGTCTGGAGAATCGACTGCTCGATGGACTTTAGTGTGTTTGGGGTCATTGCTAGTGGGGTTCCTGACGTTGGGGTTAGGAGTGTTGAGAAGCCCTGTGGGGTGAAGCCTGATGGGGCGGCTGTTGTTGTTGAGGAGGATGGGGGGAGGAATAAGGAGGTTGGGCGGGATTGGGGGGTATGCAGCCCGTACTGGGTTGATGTTGTTGTTGGGTTTAACATTTTTTAGGTTGGAAGTTCTGCAAATTTGAAAGAAAAGAGGGATTGATTAGTTTTGGAAATTTGTGTACAAAATTTCATGAGAAAAATTTGTGAAAATTAAAAGTTCACTCGAAAGTAAACTAAACTCACCTCCAGTAGTAATAAAATCCAGTAACTTTTTTCACATAAAAACAGCGTTAATAATAAAAATGCTCACTAAGTATTTGCACAGTTTCAGTATTTCAACTTTAAAAACAGAAAAAATATATAGTTTTTTTTTGAAATCGCACGTTTTGCGAGTTGGCGAAATGCTCTTGTTGACTCGTTTGGAGTATGTTCACGTATGACGAACGTATTGGTGATGACTCACTACTTTTATTCTATTCTTCAGCTCAGCAGTAGCAGCAGCAAAAACAGATGCTCTTTTGATACACACAGGTTGGTTGGGAGTGAGTAGACGGGTGGATTCTTGTTTTGTGAATGGACTCTGTGCATAGTCTGCAGTGGATTCAGTATTTGAGAAGGAGATGTGTTGTGTGCATTTTATTATTGTGTGTGGGGAGGAATTAGGGGTGGGTGGAGATTGGGGATTTTTTGGGGATTGGATTTATTGTAATTAATTAAAAAATAGTTAATTTAAATGGGGAATAAATGAGGGATTATTAAGTCATTAGAGCCCATTTAGTTTCAGGTCATTAGGGTCGGGAATTAGAAATATGATGATTTTGACAAATTGATTTATATACAATTTTAACATTGACCAAAATTACCTGAATCGAAATTATAACTCGCAGAATTCTATTAGAAATTTGTTGTATGTGCTAAATAAATTATTTAAATATATATATACATTTCACATAAAAGTATAACGTTGTTGGTTTTTGTAGCAAAGTAAATTTAATTGTTTTTATATTAACTCCTAATTTAATGTACGCACTTCTTGCAAATTTTAAAAAACCTTAAATTTCAAATCAGGTTTGTTATCCATAAAATTCTGAATTTCTATTAAATTTCCAAAAAAATACTCAAAACCAATTATTCTACCGCACCTACACCCTCACCTCTATCCAAAATATAACGTGAATGTATGTAATCCAACCAAACATCCTGTTCAAAGTAGCATTAGCAGAGCGCAAACTACTTCACTCGAATATCCACATACGTCAACGATTACTCACGAAAATGAAAATTGGTTGCTGATAAAATGCATTGTCTGCATTACACTATTCTCAGAAAAATTCTCTCTCTCTTGCGTTTGCATTGAATGTTCGTAAATTCACGTCATCCCTCTTTTTGTACTATCGCTACTTGTGATTCTGACGATGACGTCATGTTTGTTCTCGCATGTACTGTTGTGCTAACACACTGATTATATGCTTGTTTTTTTTCTTGCTTTTTGGGGTTTGGAATTAACGATGACTCATTGTTTTGTTCGATTTCATGTTGGTGGTGGTGCTGTGCGGTTAGATTTTCTTGGAAATTTGTGTGTGCTGGTTTTATTTGGAAAAACGTTTGGGAGAGGAAATGGAGGTGGTGGTGGTGGTGGGGGAGGGGTTTTTTTGGAGGGAGTTGGAGGGGGAGATACTAGATGCTACAAGATAGATGCTTGTTGTATGTTTGAAATGATGATGATGATATGGATGGATGGGTTTATGAATGAATGCGATGATGGGAAATTATATTTGTTTAACGTGCGTGTGGTGTGTTGAAATGGAACTAGTAGCGCTGGTATGTTGGCAAAGGTCATGATTTTTTGTTTGTTTTTCTGGTTGGGTGGGAAGAGGTTGGGAATTTTTGTAGCGTGATGATCGGTGGGGGATTGTTGGTGTGGGGGAGGTAATTGGAATGTGGGGATCGATGTTTAGGCGTTTCCGGTGAGTAGGTGGGTTTGTGTTTGGGAACATTTGATGAAATTTTTTTGTGTAAACATTTAATTTATTAGCATTTTGTTAACGGTTAATTTTTTGTTAATATTTCTGCATCATTTATTTGTGCGTTGATCACATAGATTCCATTAACCTCATGTTCACTGACAACATGTATACACGTGTTACTTCTTATTACCCTTGACCCCCAAACACGGGTTTACGCGTTTCTTGTCTGGTTTCCTTTGAAACCTAGACACGCGTAAACGTGTGACATGGAAACAAACCCTTGCCCCCGAAACACGTGTTTACGCGTGTAAATATTTTTTTCCCCTTCGTTACGAATCACGCGAATACACGTTTCGCTAAAAAAAGGTAAAGGGATAATTATTCCCGTCCTTTTGACATTCGCTTTACCTTCACATTCAATAAATGCTCATATCATTTGCTCCGGGTAATAGTCAATCGCATTTTTAAAATGGACGGAACAGGTAAACAGGCTACTTCTAACGCAATTGAATAGCAATTAACTTGACTATAATTGACTCCAAGTTTATAATTAATTAACTCATTAACTATTCAGATTCTCAGTTGTCTGTTGGCTCCGAGGAGTCTGTGGCTCACGATGTTAACTCAACATTTGATTCTCAAAGCACACACTTTACGGAAGATGATGAAGGAGGTCTAGGAAATCTTGGCGAGGTGGACGATGCTGATCGACTGATTGGAGAGGATAACGAAAACGTCATCCCTGGAACTGCTTCAGAAGATGAATCCATAGAAAATCAGAGCCAAGTCAACTGGAGTCAGGACTTTCTTGACAACGCCGAAGATTTTGAGCCTAGCCCTGAAAACATTTACAGTGACGCAATGTTATCTGCCATGTCCTCGCCGTTGGAAATCTTGCAGCAATTCATTACCGAAGAAATGGTTACTAAAATCTGCATAGAAAGCAATCGCTATGCACAGCAGAAGAAGATTAAGGATTACCAATCCTTGTCACCTGCAGAATTTTGGAGATTTCTAGCCCTAAACTTATCAATGGGTATCATCAAGAAGCCAACGATTGCGGACTACTGGGCAGTTAAGACTAACTTTGCCACGCCTTTCTTCAACAGCGTGATGACCAGAGACAGATACGTACAATTACTTCGTTCCCTTCACTTTGTCAATAATGCGACTGTCCCCATTCAAAATACTGATCGATTTGTCAAATTGGGAACGTTCTTAGATGACCTCTTTGAAAACATCCGTAAAGTAGTCAAACTAGGGGAGTACCTCTGCTTGGACGAGTCTTTTGTGCCTTTCAAAGGTAGACTAAGCATCAAACAGTATAATCCGAAGAAACGCGCACGATTTGGAGTGAAGCTATTCGTACTTGCTGATTGTGCAACGAAAATGATTATTGCCAT
>JAHZMV010006796.1:0-13447 GCA_027743765.1 Coecobrya sp. COE2
TAATGTCAATTTGTCCTTAAGTAAAAATCGTTGACTTAATACATAATAATCATAATTCATGTACGTACTTTCGTCTTGTCTACAAATTACAGCAATCTAAAGTATATTCAGGAGCTTTAATTAACATTCGTTTTCCCTTTCTTTATATTTAACACGACTAATGATGATAGCATTTTACAGGCACAACTTTTCAGATACACACATACTTTAACAAGGTAAGGGCTTTATTATCACAATAAGATGCCCTTTCTTTACTGGAAAATTACGACAAGGACGCAATGCGACAAATACAGAATATTTATTTTTAGCGATAAAGACACTTAACAATGTGTCTTTTAGTCAGACTGATTTTCATTATTGCAACGGCTATATAAATGGACTCAATTAAAAATTAAAACTATATTAATTGTTTGTTCATTTCACTTTCAACACTGATACATAATTCAAAAACACGGATTGTCTTGTAAAATCCCAGGAACTGTAATAGGCGGCCATCTCCCGGAAATGCTTATTTGCCTGGACTCAGTTTGTTCCCGATTAATTTTCCTATATCTGTCAGCGTATTGCCGAGAATTTGCTTCAAGGTGGCTGGATCATTAGCTTTCGGGTCAAACGTCATCCCTTCGAATCTACATAATGACAAATGTGATTATAAATGTAAGAAAGAGACACGAATACTTAACTATAATGTGTAAAACGCATACGTACATATCTTTGAAGTTCGGCATCAACTTCTCCTCGCAAGGGGTTGGTTTCACCAACTTTGCACGTGGCCGTTCGATTGCTTCTAATTTTTCTGCCGATGGAATCAACTCCAAATAAATCATGTTGTTATCCTTTGTGGCGATTGCATGCTGCTTTTCAGCTTCAGCAATAAACTTTGTTACATATCCTCCTGTCCCCAATTTATCCTGGGCTTTTTTAAGGTTGGAAATCGCTAATGACAGACGCGCTAATTGTTCTCCAATCATTTTTTGCGTTGAGCAAACCTTACTCTGATGGAACTCCGCCAGGCCTGCCATAGCCAACTGTTTTCCTTTTAGCTGTATAGAATAAAGTACATAGACACTTCGTTAGTTTTCAAGACATATAAATAAATGTTCCATTCCACTTAATGAGAAACCGTTTAACCTACGTGGTTCATCCATGCTGCGTCCCATAAATTTTTGACAGTGTCCTTCTTTAGTTTACTAATGGAATCCTTATAATATTCTTCCCCTTGAGTGCACAATTTAGCAACGATATTATCTTTCATTGTGTCCGCTATAGCCTTTGTAATAATCACTTCCTGTGCATGTGCGAGCATTATGGATGCAAGGGCAGTGAGAGCGTCCGGGTGCAGGTCATTTGTAAGTGTATACCCTTCAGTAATCCCTAATTTCTCTTGATTCAAATCACAAAGGCGGAGAAAAATTCCTGCAGCATTCTAAAAATAAATCAGACAATACGATACAATTTTAGTTAAACCCAACTTCATCTGCTTTCTACCTGTGAAACCGCTTTAAAAAAGTAATAATTTACCTGATAATACTTTGCAGCATTTTTTAGACCTTCATCCGTATTGGAAGCTCGAGATTCCACCCCCATGAATGTTTGGAGTGCTGCCATATTATACAGAATCGCTGCTTTCTCCAACTCTAAACTGGACGCATCTGGAATCGATAAAGATAATCAATATTGAATTGAATAACTAACACAGCTACAAAATAAGTATATAACAAACGCTTCTAATACTTTATTAACTTACACGTGTAGTAGTGCTTCCCCCCAAAATACCCTGCCTTCTCCAAAGAGCTCTCCCAGTACAAGCTTAGATTGGGAATACTTCCAAGGCCTCTCTCGTTAAGTGCTGCAATCTGATCATGGTACCTGTCAAGATATTTAACGAAACTTAATGATGGTCCCTGTTCACTATGTACCAAACCAACTATGTACTCATTAAATTTATTGTAATGTTCATATAGCTTACCTCGCTAGTGTATCAACAGAAGACTGATTTTTCGCCAAGCCTTTGTCCACAGCGAGATTCCTCAGAGTTTCAAATTCCTTAAACCAGTCCGCTTCCAGAGGTCGAAATCCCTTAGCTTTAAGCACTGCCCTTAACGGCGTAGTGATATCAATCTCCGAAGACACTTTCAACGGCACTGACAAAAGCTGGTCAGACATTTTTTTACAAACTTACCCCAAACACGATTTACACTACTCATAAAATCACACCGCAAAGTTTACTGTCAAGGGCTCAAAAAAGTGGCTGTCCCGATTTATTGCCAAATCCAACAAATTCACCTAAACTAATTAGTCACTCGAATCCAAACTTGTCACTGGTTTTGCTAACCATTCCAATTAGCATAAAATGTGCTTATGACAATAAATAGAAGCATCTGATAATGATAAGGAACTTGTGGAAAGTGAACATAAGTGTGTGTATCGCAATATTATGAATCATCAGACAAAAAACATGCTGAACAAGCAAAGTTGTTGGATTACTCGTATGAGAACGGATTCTTGTTCACAAAAATTACATTATTATGAGCAGCGCAGCGAGCAGAGATATATGGGAGGTGTATGCATTGCATGCTAAACTAACGTGTAGTAGGAAAAAAGTTGTATAAAAATATGGTATTTTCTCAAAGTCTGTAGTCTGTACTCGTGATAGTGATGTCATAAGTCACAATCATACTAAATATACTGAGCATAGAATGAGATTAAGGAAAGAGCATAAAAAATGAATAGAATTGATGTTTGAAGATAACCACTGTGTATACAGTACACATACTAATAATTATGCACTCTATGCACACTGCTATAGTTTTCTGTATTTATGCTGCTATAAAATATTATGTTGTATGTTTCGTGTGGATGCTCGTTTATGAGAATTTTCTTGTTCATTACTTTGTCTAAATAAAAATTGATCTTGGACTATGAAAATGCTAAAGATGCGAGTGTATGAGAATGTGAGTATGAGTCATCTTTCTTCATTGCATAAAAGTATTGTATGTTTTAAGAAGGAAGGGTCATGTATCTCTAGTTATCTTGCATATTATTTTATTTATGTCATAGGATATGGAGATTTATTTTTATCGATATTCATGATATGGAATATAACAGGATACATAGGATATAGGACATTTATTGTACAAAATGTATATATTTCTCTGATAAGTCAGGAAGGGGTTGAAGAGCATTTTCTAATAAAGGTTTATTAAATCATTCCACATTTTCTCGTACCATGTCGGCTCTGATTTTGGAGCGGAGGATGCCGACATGTAGGTTAAGTGGGAGTGGGCAACAAGTGCGATCAAGATGAGCATACACGTATATAGGACGGTATACTGGCTCTCCCGAAAAAACTGAATTTCTGAGATCATTTCTTGCACATGCGAATTTGTAACCTTCACTTGTTTCTTCAAGCTTGCCAGGAAGGACATTGATGATTTTGATTTGCATTGGTTGATGACATTGGCCTGACTTTTTTCAGTAGCAAGAGCTTGCAATCCATGAAGGTTCTCCAGTAGGAATTTCCTTTCTTCATTGTCCTTAATTGAATGAAAGAAAGACAGCTTTTTCTTTAGATTTCCGTCGTCCCAGACAATAATTCGATCAATCGTTTGCGTCTGGATAAGACGTGGGCATTGACTCAACAAGTTCTATGAAAGAAACAAAGATAAATAATGGTTTCATGGGTTGGTTAATTTAGAAGTAAAGCTCCAGGGTAAAATAAATGCTTGATTGTTATGTTAACTATACCTTGTACGATTTATCGAGTTTTTCCGGATCATCGTCAACATCATTGGCAGGGAAGATTTTGACTTCAAGCTTGCCATTTGGACCCAGGAGCTGTTTGCTTTGCATCGCGTTCTCTGCTCTGATTTCGACAATGGTGCTAGATTCCGGTGGGAGCAAGCCAATGGCTGGAGTAGCATTGATGCATGGACAGTTATCGCAGCACACCTAAATATTTTTTAGGATTTCATTATGACATTCGCATATTATGTAACAGATATGTAAAAAGCTTGAAAATTAAATAGTACTTCGTTTCTCATACCTTAAATGCATACAAAGACGAAGTAGAATTTTGAATAGGTATCTGCTGGCAAAATGCTTCCTTACTACCTCTTCGTAGTATTAAATTCTTGGCAACTAATGCCTTGCATGCTCCCTTTTTCAGAACGCCCATAAATGGATTACCCTCGCTGGTATTCATCGACTCGTTAGATGAGGAGTTTTGTGTGGCTGCATTGCTCCAATTTTCTACTATCGTCTTCACTGTTCTCTCGGCTGTGTCCAAGATGGCATCGTCGCCAATTTTACGGATGTACAATTCTTGAAAAGGGTCGCCACTGATTTGCTGCTTGGAGCGCGATGAAAAGTTTCCAGAATGAGAGTATGGAACTGGCTCACTGGTCTCATCTGCAAGCTGAGGGATATGCTCCTCGGCTGTGAAATCCGTTTTACTTTTTCCTTGTGGAGAATGCACCCCGCGACCGTCTCCTATTTCTCCAGGTCCAGTTTCAATTTGTCCACTGGACAAAGGAGCGTCCACTGAAAATATGGTAATTGGTTTCTTCTTGTTCGCCATATTTAAGTTTTCTTCGGTATATTCGGTTACCAAAACGTTACCGTTGATTTCACCCTCCACGTCCAGCTCAGTCTCTGTGTCGGTTGGAAATTGGATTTGGAATACTTCCAATTCTTCATCATCAGATTCATCTGAATATTGTGTAGCCAAGTTTGTTTCATTCCAATCAATGCTGCTAGAATCTGCTGTTGCCAGGTGCTCGTCCGTTCTAAGCACTGGGATGACTTGAGTAGCTGATGTCGTTGCCTCACCGTCTTGATCTTGATCCAACTGGCTGTACAGAACTGCAGAAGCGTCATCAAGAGAGTCCAGCGTTGAGTTTGGTGACCTTTGTCCAGCCTTCTCAGTATCCATTGTTGTGCTCAATCCGACATTAGCCAATGGCGAATCATCATTGCTAACGTGGATATGCTCAGTTCTGACTGATGTTACTTCCTCAAAGTCTAACAGGAACTCTGCCGCTTTCTTTCCAACTTGTTCCATGAGATCATTGAAAAATTCTTGTGCTTGCACTTCTAAGTTCACTGATGAAGGAATGACCTCTCTGTCTTCAGCATCAAGTAAATCTACTGGGGTATCAAAGATGTCATTTGAGTACGGGTGAGAAGTAATCGGTTCTTTGTCCAATAATGAACAAGGTGCCGTTGCTGTTCTAGGTGCTTCGTCAACAGTTTTCAGCAGCAAATTCCTTAAGTCGTCATCTGAAGTCGTGGTAGACGGTTCTTGAATTTCGTTCAACAATACTTCAGGTGAATCCGTGTTGTCTGAGGTTTCCTCCTCCGAAATCGATGTCAACTGCAGATAATCACGAAGGTCCGAGGTGGGCATTATGAGACCAATAAGTGCACTGTCCACTTCTTCCTTGCTTATTTCATTGCCATTGTCTGTGTTGTCATCTTTTAGACTTTCTTTGGAGGTCGAGACACTGTCATCGTTATGCATGAGTGGATCCGGATAAGATGACAAATTCTCATTGCCGTTTCCTGATGAAACTGGAAATGTCAGGCCGGTGGCTACTGCATTTCCGGAACTTGCTTTTCCCTTCGTTTCAATTACAGGCTGGAAATGTCGTGCTGGTGTAGGGTTGCAGGGCTCTTGAAGGGTTGGATTTGCTTGCTGGAGCCTTTTTTCTGGTACCGGCATTCTAGACTTTTTGCTCCCTGTTGGAGTTGAAATGGTTCGAGTGGCTTGTCTGGGAGAAACGGGAGGGATTTTGGTTTTTACCCCTTCAGTGCGAGTTGCTTGAGGCTGTCGACGGCCCGTGCGGGGTGAGGCAGGAGGGGTGCTAAATTTGGGGATTTTTGAGGTGGTGGATCCTCTGCTGGCCATTGCTGCAGTTTTGTTACTTTTTCAGTACTCGTTTTGGGGACTGAACTGCCGATGCCATGAACCAGGAAATCTTTGTTTCTCTTTGTTTGGTTTTCTGACATGCTTTATCATAGGAACCCGAATTATGAAGTAAATTCATGCGTTTTGTGGTTTCATTTGATAGATTTCCATGGCATACACGCTGCTGCAGAAAAAATCTATATATTAAAACCTATATGCATTATATGAATCATGAATCCACTTCTGAATAAATCCATTGCAAAATTGTTAGCTTCCTTGAACTTAAAACGCATTCTCGCCATCCTGGCCGTAAAAATCCAATTGCATTATACATACATTATAAAAATCATTTTATTTCATTTCAATGTTGACGGAAATTTAGAATAAAACTTTTCACGGCTAGTAATTGCACATGCGAGTAATCATAACGTCACATATATACTCATAAAAAATAGCATAATATGCTGCTGGTGTGAATAATTTTAAGCAATTATATCAAAGAAAACATAATGAGGCCTATAACCCATAAATTCAAAATCACATTGGATTACCATCTATTTCATTTATAATTGCATGATGTTTAGCTAGAAACAGCAAATTTTCATTTTGTTCTTTTGGCTCATTGCTGCTTCTCACATTAGCATACAGACATTACCTCATAATTACATTTTGTAAAATGGCTGAAATACTAACAACGAAATAAAACTAAGTTTACCTGAAAATTCATAGATTTTTGGTGCGCAATATTATCAATTTTTTTAGTCTGCACGTGTCGTAGCATATTATAGGTATATAGGTAAATAGTATAATATCCTACTCCTATTACTTACGTGCGTATTGCTTCATTTTTTTACGGAGATTTAGGTTACTCTAGTAAAATGTGTGGATAATTGGGTCGTCATTTGTGGATGCTGCTTCCATTTTTGCAGACACATTTGGTTACCAATTTGGTACTCATAGATTACACAGATCGATGTTCCAAATAGAAAGATCATTATGCCAAAATTTTACCCTGGTACCTAGTAGAGTCAAGTCAAGACCTAACACCAAATGACTAACAAGTATGAAATGTGTTAGCTATGTGAATTGAATCATCCGTCATTTTTTTACGATTCTCCTTTGTGGACATTTTTGCACCCACTGGAAAACAAAGTAAACAAGTCGTTAGTTTTCAAAACAGATTTCGTGCGTTAATAAGTTGAGGTAGACAATAACATAATGATACCTAATGCCAGCTATTCTTTTAACATGTTCTAGATTGGAATGAGTGATGAATTAGGATGTGAGTAAAGCATTAAAAGTGTAATAATGATTTGTAAACTAGCTACTATCAACTATTTGCTATGCAAGTTTTCATCATGTCACACTCCATTTTACATAAGTCTACAGATAACAAAAGATTCTGCGTCAGAATGGGCTTCGTCATTCGTCAGTAATTTGAAGAACTGTAGCAGAACCATTCCAAATTAATGTGCACGCCAGATCGTCAATCGTCAACATTATTACCAGCAGAACAAAAGCTTTTTTCCACTCACAACTCCATGACTAATTAGCTTTTGCTACCTTTTTATGGAAAACATGATTGTGATGTGGTCTGTTGGCTTCATCCGGGTATATTCCGTTTTATTAGTGCGTCTATCATGAAGACAGTCTTATTATAAGACGATATATGTAGTCATTGAAATTTCTTCCCATATTCATCACAGTGTTTTAATTGCCTTTATTCATCATCACCAAATTGGCATTGTAGGAAAAGTAAGCGCATAATATATATATACACATACACATAATATTATGTATGTAAAGTGAATTCTAATTTTATAATCCCAAGTCGTAATACGCATGGAAGATCATTTAGTATGCAGTCATATATAACTGCTGGCTTTGCTTTGTATTACTTCGAGTTTCATTGAAAATTTGAAACAAAAAAATCCATTTTGTCTGTATATTTGTAAGGCAATTGAATCAGAGCTTTGGTTTGAATGAGTTTGCTCCTTGCTCTTCCAGTCCTTATTATGCACTTTTCTGAATTATCTCTGGATTCAGGATAACATTATAAAACTAACAAGCCACAAACTAATGGATAAAAAAGTTTCCTTCCCTTACCACAGTTTGAGGAGTTTTTTCTTCTTTATTTCATCCTTGACAAAAGACATGTCAGGAATGAGTCGTCAATAAAAGTATCTTTATAAAAGTAGTAGTCGACTGACAAATTCTTTTCAGAAACATTTTTAATGAAAAAGAGTGCAAATATCTTGTAATCCTTCTTCTTTAACCTTGTTTCCCATTTAAAAATGAAGTGCAGTAAGCAAGGCAAGATTTTTATTGTGATAGGGCTCATTGCAATTCTTTGTTGCATTTTTGAGAGTGTGGATGCCCAAGGTTAATGACAAGCGAACATTTACTTCATTTAAATTCATTTACGTTCATTTTGTGATATTATTTGATTTTGTCTGTTGGCCATACTTATATTTGGATACTATACTATACTGACTGATTGTATTTTTTAAGATCCCTGTTTTCAAAGAGCTGACCCCGGACACTGCCGGGCAAGTATCCCCAGATACTTTTATAACTCGAGATCTGGACGATGCGATTCTTTTATTTATGGGGGTAAGTTGAAATTGAAGATTCTGTCATAATTCTGTGCAGTTTGTCGAACGAAAAATTATATATTCTTTTATTAATATTCTGCTGATATCTAGGATGTGGAGGAAACAGGAACAACTTTGAAAGTTTTGGTGCCTGCACCTCGTTCCGAAATGTTTGTTTGAGACGAAGGCGGTTCTGATGCATGAATGCGCAAAATACATGGACAAATAAAAATACATTTTAAGTACACTTTTAGATTTGATTAACATATTATTATAGTGTTTTGTTACTGGTTTACCCGGTTGTGTACTGGTCGAAGGTTAATTAAACCATAATTCATGGCGTTATTTATACTCGTGCTTGACTTGTTCCTCATTTCCTTAAATCTTTGTTTTTTCAGTCTGAGAGAGTGAAATTATAGATTTTCGTGGGTTATTCGTAGCTTTATTTTTTATATCCCTGCCTAAACCCCTTTCTGAGATCATTTTCTCCATTTGTTGAGGAAACAATTTCCTCCAAAGCGAAACGAAAGGAGGGCTCAAACAATCTATATTAACGGGCTCTTCATTACCACTCCACCCGAGGAGAGAAAAGATTCCACTGAAAAGCATTCCGAATATGACAGTTGCGAAGGTGCCCAGCAAGGGAAAGTAGAGATAAGATGTGGTCATTAGTTGTATGTAAGCACTATCGTCTCGGTCCTTCCAATGATCTGCAGGACTCATAGAATGATCTACATACTTAATTGATGAAGTATTAGTAAAGAACTCGGTACAATTCTCAGTTGACAAAGAGCATCGCTGATCAGGTAAATCCCCATTTCCGCCAGCTATAGCAGAACCGATACCCATGAAGATGGACAGTATGTAAGAAACAATCACTCCGACAAGGGCACCCTGAAATAGTATGCCAAGTAGAAGTTTGTCAAATATGAATCCATTTTTAACCGTCATCGCCGCTTCAGATACAAGACATACCTTGGACGACGCCCATGGACAAGTCATTCCCAGAGTAAACATTCCAAATGTTGGGCCAATAAGGACTCCAATAAGGGAAACAGCCGCCGGGAAAATATCTCCCATTAATCGAACTACAAAAATAAAAGCAAACGAAACAAACCCAGTAATCACGCTAACGACTCTGGATGCATGGAAGAGAACCCTTTCACTCAGGTCTGGTTTTAACTTGAGAATGTAGTCCTCTACAACGATAGCAGACATGGCATTCAAGGCACTAGAAACGGAACTATTTGAAAAAAAAAAACAGTCTCGTGTAATTTAAATCATGTAATAGATCTACAATTTAATTGATATCTACCTACATGCATGCATACTTACCTTAAACTCGCACATGTAAGACCTGCAACAAATAATCCTGGGAGCCCAGGAATGTCTCCAACAATGTTCATTACAAAAAGAGGCAATATCTGATCCGAGGTATCCACCAGCTATGTGCGGATAGACAGAGACACGATAATGAAATTGCATGCATTATAGGTTTAGGTTACATTTAAAATTTAGTTAGTTACTTTCGCATTGATAGGATCACAGGTGTAAAACTTGGCGAAAACGACTACTCCAGTGTATGTGCAAAGGAAAATAATAATCGTAAGGAAAACATAATTTAGCAGAAGGGACCTATATAAATAAAATCAAACGATAAAATATAATATATGTACTAGGTAAAATTGACGTGAAAAGTAAGGTAGTTTATGTAAGTTTTTATTTGCACATTTTGCATACTTCCTGACAGTCTTCAAGTCAGGCATTGACGAGTATCTCTGAATATTTGCCTGCATACCAGCAAGCATATTTAAATAAAGGAACATTCCCCCGATTAAAACGGCCCAAACACTGTGCCTTGTTCGTGGATCTGGATCAAAGCTGTTTCAAAACGTAGCAAGTTTAAGTACATGAGTTTTGGTAAATTATTATGCATATTCGTTATAGAAGTGAACACATCAAAGCTGTTTATCTATAATTTACCGGAAGAAAGAAATTCGTCCCGTTTTATCCAGCTTATCCCAAATTTCACCGACGCCACCCACGTCTATAGTGCCTTTAATTGCAACAACAGCTACGGAAACTATCATTATCACACCTTGTAACGCGTCTGTCCATATTACAGCCCGAAAGCCACCCTAAAATTTCGAAAAGCTTGTTGGAAACATATTTTCACTCAATTTTGAAAGCAATTCAAAATTTTAGTACCAGAGTCGAGTAGAAGATGCAGATAACAAAAATTAAGGCTACAGACAAAATAGTATCGAATCCGGTAACTGTAATAGGTATCATAATATAAATATTAAACCGTGAAATTACATTCATTACTCGCGTCAATCGCACGTATTCTTTAAGTATTTGCGTTTCAGTACCTTGGTTTAGTGCTAAGCTAGGACCATAAACCACTAAGGCCATGTAGAAGACCAGATAAAAACAATGGACGAGTGATAAAAGCATCCGGACAGTTGAATTGAACCTAATTTCGAAGTACTGTAAAATAATAAGCAGATATTGTTATATTCTGGTATCAATTCCAGGTTTGAAAAATACTCCCAAAACGGCTTTATATGACCAATAGAACATTTTGATATATTTTTGTAGACATACTTCGTATGCCGAGGTCAACTGTAGTTTGAAATATACAGGCGCATAGATGAAAATAAGAATGGCCGTTAGTGGGATAAAGCAGAGGATTATTGTGATATATTGCGATCCGAAGGAATACGTTTCGTTTGGATTCCCCAAAACTGTCAGTGCAGAGACGAAGCTGATTGTATAAAAGTTTAAATTAATTTCACTGCAATTTTATAAAATACAACAAGCACATTTTTCGATTACCTGCACATGATGGATAGGGCGACGGGCCATGCGTTCATCGATCGTCCTCCCATAAGAAATTCTTCATTGTTTTGATCATGCTTACTGAAAAATCCATGAAATATTCCTATAGCTGCTGACATGGACAAAACAACTGCAAAAACTAAATATTCCACCCATCCGAACTTTTCTCTAAGCTCAGATATATACTGCTCCGGAGTTTCTGCTACAGCCATAATTTCTTTTATTGGGAAACGATTGAGGATCAGTTAACAACTAATCTATGTTACTTAAATATTAAGCAAGTATTCTGTCCGTTCAAGGCAACTGGATTTTGCAGATCATATTTCCCAACTAAACTAAGAAATGGCAAATTTCAACTGAATTTAAAACATTTTATTAATAAAGTGAATTTAACATGGAACTGCGTTTTTGCACACAACCGATACATACCTAGTCAAAAGTGTAATGCACCTCTCAGAAGCAGCGCGTGGAAAATTTTCATTGTTATGTGGGCATTAAAAAGATAACTAAAATGATAAGAAGATTGCGCCATGCGATTGCTGCCTTGCATATCACTGTGGAATATTTTAAAATATATACACGTACAATATATCAAATTTTTATCGGGGTGTCATCAAATTTAAAATTATATTACATAATATTATGGGTACAATAAGGTCAATGCTAATTTATACAATTGAGTCAAGATCATAAGATCAAGTCATAAAACCTCCTAAAACATATTCATCGGAATGAATCATTGTGAAGCATTCCACAAGCAGGCCCGTAGCGTTGGCCTGGCACGGGGAAAATAATTGAGGCTAAAAGTACACAAACGTATTAAAATATGATATTTATAGAACGGAAACTTGTTCATTGTTAGATTAATTGATATTGATTTATTTATGTCTTATTCAGTGTCGATAATAGTTGATTTCCAACTATAAGACAATATCATGTGAACATAGAAATAAATTTTCCATAGGTATTCAACATTTTAACAATCATTCCACTTAACATAATTCAATCCAAATCACAATTATTATATCATAAACCATGAGTCATCTTAACCTTAATATTCATTCATGTAGTCGTATTTTGCATAATCTAGATATACTATTAGAAGACGAATAAAACATATTATTCACCTGTACATCTGTTAGAATATTTCCAATGCTTAATGAGGAAATTGAATATAAATAGTATTTAATAAATAAATCATACTAAGTGCATCATGGCTTTCATAGATAATGATAATGGAGTATTATTCTTGACTCTAGGCTTCTGTGAATGCTTCCCAATTCCCCTTTTTACCTGGCAGCGCTACGCCCCTGTCCACAAATGAATCTAAAGTGTCATTGTCAGTGTCAATCTTAAGTTTAAATTATGACAATATATGTTATGTATTTTAACATTATTAAGAATTATTCATGCTGTAAATCTGTCAGGTGCCAAGATTTCAATCAACAATTATGACTGCGATGTATAAATCCTTAATCGAGCAAAACTAGTTAATCTGGTAAAATCCAATGGATAATCATAATATCGCACAAAAATATTGCTTTGTTTCATTTCCAGTGAATTCCTTATACAAAATAGTATCGGTATATCATGTATCATTAAGTTTTGATAAACATTGTATGAATTAAGTATTTAACAGATACTCTATTCCATAATTTCTCTTTAAATTTTTTATGTTAATGCTATCACCAAATAATGGAAAACATTATTTCATGATGAAATGAGTGACGCACGAAATTGATACCGACAATTGATTTCCAAGCTAGATAATAATATTCAAGTGATTTAAAGCCTGACACTACGAATTTCATAGAACCCATTTGCGTTCGTATTTGTGCTGAGAGTAGGTTATCTTTTGATCTTTTGACCGATTGGCAGGCGGATGCCGTGTCCAAAAAAATCTGTTTATATACCAAGAATGACAAATATACATACCTGTCGGCAAAAAGTACTCATACGTGATATACAATCGTATACTATATGTATTCTTTATTTTTTAATATAAATCATTTGGTTGTAAACGTAGCCACACCTATCACAACCGAGAGCGCATTTGGTTTATTCATAAATCTGCTCATTCATAAATTTTTTCACGGCATGTTTT
>JAHZMV010006797.1:0-13712 GCA_027743765.1 Coecobrya sp. COE2
GTCAAAATTTATTACATTTCTGGTTAAAATTTATATTGTTCATTTCTTGGACTCTAAACATCACATTTCAAGAAATGTATGCATGGATTTCCATAACATTCAGTACGAAACTACAGAAGAAGTGATGGGGACCCTTGTTTGGGTCAAAATAAGTGATTAACATACAAACAATTGAAACAAGAGATATATTCATTCAGAGGCCGAACTCTTTTGTCCCTTCGGTTTTCATTTCTTCTGGTTTTGGTGTGCTGTAAAGCTATGTAAATGTTTCGATTATAAACGTGTAAAGTATATTCCGGTAGTTCAGAAGATGGGCTTTCAGATGTATGGTTGGTTATTCCAATCAGTTTATGTCTCTATGAACTATACAGAAAAATTCAAAATGTTATGTGTGGCCGCCGACTTTTTGTCCCCTGGGTGTACAACTTGCGGATCATTACATATTACATATATGGTTTTGTATTTAAAACTGTATGCAATATCCTATTAACTGTTGCATTCGAATTTATAAATCAGTTGGAAAATGGAAAACAAATTTTTCAATTTGGTTTTTGGGTAAATGTATTTTCACGATTGTTTTAATATTTGTACTGTAATGATAAGGAGTCAAAAATGAATAAAGTAGCAAAATAATTGAATTTTTGTTGATACCAAGAGGAATCTAAATAAATGTTTTTCGATTTTTCAATTTTTGTTATTGCACCGATTCAATTTTTTCCATGGCTTTTCAATTTATGGTATGTATTTGAATTACAGTCTAATTCATACAACGATATTATTTTATATCGAAAAATTGTTTTATTACTGTATAAAATAAAATATATACGCTCCAATTCATAACTAGCAAATGATTTAGTTCACTTAAAAAGTTATATGATAGTTTTGAAGAACAAAAATCCTAATATTTTTTGTGGCTTGAACATTTCCAGTAAAACAACGGATGTAAGTAAAAGTTATTTCCAAGCTTTCCATGCTAACATAAGGAGCGATTATTCTTTATAAAAATGATTGAATGCTCCAACATATTTTAAATTTTTTTCTTAGAAATTACGTCAAAAGTATTGCGCAAAGTTCCTGCTTATACGTAACCGTTAAAAGTAAATGTAAGTGAAGTAAATTGTGTCTCTGAATTTTCCCCATTTCTCCATACCGATTGGAATTTCCTCAAATATTTTAGCTTTAAATGTTTTAGCTTTCCATAGTAAGTGGAATTAATGTTCTGCTCCTACGTCTCAGCATACGTGGACTATATAATATTGTATTCCCCATTTGTATTGCTTGACTTGGAAGTGAAGCAGGTAAATTTGGAAGTCGCAACGAGTATTCTCTGTAGAATCTATATAAGCTTTTATTCTATTAGTTTACGTTTGACCCTTTAGCTAGACGTTGACTCAAAATGGCCCTAGGAACATACGAAAAGCTTTCCTTTCAAATGCATTCAAAATTTTTCTTTTATATGAAGCATTTCTGTCCACTGCCAACATACTGGGACTTCAACCAATCTAAAATTGTGATAAATCTGTCACCAAGAAAAGCCATTCCATACGCCATATCCCTTCTGTACACTTGGATATTTGCATGGTCATCCTTCCTTGCCACAGTTAATTTTGGATACCTCAACCCGCACCCACACTTCACTAGACTGAACGCTGCCATTATTTTATTTTCGTGGATCATTCTGGTTGCTCTTGTGTGCATAACGACAATCATCTTTGTCCATAATAGAGCAATGATGTCAGCAATTAATGAACTATTGGAACTCACCGCGACTATTATGAGAGGTAAAATATAATCAAACAATAATTTATCATCGTGATAGATTTGAATAATTATATAATTAAATTTTCGATAATTTCCAGAGTACCCAGAAAAGCATCGCAACATACCAAAGATGGACTTGAGTATCACTTTGCCCATAATGTGCTTAGCCGCAGGAACTTGTCCAATAGCGGTAGCTGCTATTTCATTAATCTCAGATATTGGCTTTGAATATTTCGTCCTGGAGGAGGTTCTTCCTGATCCAATGTATCGCAGCATGAGCGCAATTTGGATGATATTATTTTGTAGATATTTTATTGTATTTTTTGGTTTCGTAGAATTTTCCAGAACTGCCAGTTTTGGTGCTATTTTTGCTTACATTATTATGGATAGATCTAACAAATGCTTGAGACTGATGATAACCAGAATTAAAAGATTTAGCAGGTTTTACTACTATCATACATCAGGTGCCCTTTTGTATAAGAAGGTAGAGGATTTTATATACAAAACCATATACATTCTAACAACTATTCTGTTTTGGTTGTTTGTAATCTGCAGTTGGGTTTCGGTAAAATGTTCGACAAATACTATATCATTTTCCCTATATTTCGCATTTGTAGTAGGGTTGTTATTTCTGATTGGATTACATGCCATTGGCCTAGCTTTAATTTGCTCTGCAGGAGAAATGGTTGTACATGTTGTTGAGTTGCATAGGTTGAGAGCTGAGTTCCGGTATGTAAGGCTGCAAACAAAATTGAAGAGAATTCAGTTAATGCAAGTGAGGGCTACGAGACCAGTTTATCTCAAGCTTGGGCCGTTTTGGGTGTTTAGACAGGAGTTTATAGCGGACTATGTTTTACTTATGATGTTAAGATCCTTTGACGCAATACTGGTTATTGACTATTGATCTGGGTTTTTTTGCTAAAATCTATTTTCTATATAATTTTTAGCTAGCATGGATAGTTTGGCTATGTAATTTGGATATAAAATCAGTAAAAACCCTTCTTCGTTAAATCTACCGTATGAAAACATAAACGTTCAGGATATAATGTCGTATGGTTAAGTATAGCTAAGTTAAGTTGATTTGATTTTGGCCATTTGATACATTGATTTTATGGAACATAATTCGATTATAAGTAGATTTTAGCTCGGTCAAACTTAAAGGTACGAGAATTTCTTATGGAATTAGTTTCCCAACTTATGCAAATATAACGTAACAAATGCCTTGTTTATCTTTCAAAGCTTTTTATGTCGGATCAAGCACAGACAACTTTAATGTATGTAGGAATATAAAATAGAATTTTTAGTTCAAGATATAGTAACGCGATTAGAAATTTCTTTGTAATAAAAATAAATGTTTTAACAAATGTTACACTATTGTAGCATTGGCTTCATTTCTACTTTTGGAAAAATTCCAAGCCAATTCCATTTTCTTCGGAATCCAGAAAAACAAATAATAATAACGACATAATAAACTATCTATAAACCGACATTTAGATGTAAATTAACCACGCTATCGTTACGTTGTTACTACTTCGTTATCGTCTTTAAAATTTAATTTATTTTCCATTACATAAATTATTGTAACAACCTTCTCACCATATCCAAATCATCGAATTTTCTGATAAATTTTCATTCTCGTTCAGGCAGCCTGATAACTATTACCTATAAATGGTCACAATCTAGAATTTAGATGTTGAGGTCAAGGAATTATTTTTTAGTCATTTTCATTACAGCAGTAATTCTTAAAGGATTCCATTCCCAAACATTGAATACTAATAATATTAAATTATTATTTTTTATATAATTTGTATTCTTCGTTGCTTCTACTTACAAGAGTTCAACGAAGTTCAACGATTTCCATCCCAACAAGAATTATGAACTTATGAATTTTGCCAAATATATTCAGCAGTTTATAAAAGCCCAAAAGTTTAAATTTATTTTCCATTTAAAAACTGGCGCGCGAATACTCTAAATAACGTGACGTATTGACGTATAGAATAATGCGATACATCATAATATTAGGTATCCACAAAAGCTCAAAAGTAATTTTAATATTTTCTACTTGGCAAGTACATGTATTTAACTCAGACAACATATTTTAATTTTGAGCAAATAAAACTGCCAAATTTGTTGGATAAAGATTGAACAGGGTAACTAGATTTGTTTCTGTCAATAGAGCAAACTGTGACATAGAAATAAATCACTTTTATTAATAATTATATGAAAATTAAATTTTAGCAATGCGCCATAAGTAGTATGAATTATCATTGTGATTATAACTACATAAACCGACTATCAACCTAGAATGTCACAGTCAGTCTATACTTAGGCCCCAAAATTGGGCCCCATGGCCACAATATAGATATAAATGGTGTACACTATTAGTTAGATTAATTTAGCTTTAATATTAAGGTTTTGTAAACGGCGACATTGTAATTTTCAATGAATTCAAATCCTAAACGTCTAAGTTGAAGATCGATTGTGTTTTTTTTGTTACTAACCGATGAATAAGAACCGATAGAAATATCACCTCCGTACGATGGAACCTGACGTGTTCGAAGATATCTACAAACTTTACTTTAGCGACAACAAACCGCAATTTCATGGTAAAGCATTATTTTTAAAATTGGCTCGCTTGCAACATTGTACACTCAACAGTCATAGCATTCTAAAACTCTGTCTTTCTACTCAAATCACGATTTCAGTTTACATGCCTTATAACAGTTTTGTTTTGACTTACCAAAATGACGCATGTAAGTAAAACCACGATAATTGAAAATTTTAATTATATCAATGATGAAGGTATGTACATGAGAATGTGTAATGCCACGTGCATCAAGATAGGCAGTCGGGCTGTCAAAATATATCCGTAGGTAGAAACGATCATAGGGAATAGATTGTGTATTCCAGTAAACCCGCAATAGTCGGTAGTATATTTCCAGGGATATTAAAGCAACAAGTTTACAAAATTAATGTTTCTGTATTAAATTGTGTCATGTCTGAAAATCAATCATTTTCTGCGGAACAACTGACAGATATATTGTTTAAGTATTAAACCAGATTTTAGTGTTTCATTTTATAAATTGAATTGCCAACACTTGGACATAATGATTGCATGCAAAATGTTCGGAATAGTCATACGTAATAAACTAAATTTTGTTAGAGATTTTTTGAATACTGCTTTTTCTACTGTGTTGCATTTAAATATGGCAAACGTTTTCCATGGGTTACAAAGGCTGCCACTAGGAACACTAGTTAAGCATTAACTGAAGATTCTGTCATATATTCCCGGAAATCTAAAATTGTTTGTTTTTGATCCGTCCTCGCTAGCTGTCATATCATTGAACAAACAATCCCGCGTTTGTAACAATCTGAAAATTCTACAGTGGACCCACACCATAATCTCGTTAACGAAATATGAATTAATTGCAAGCGATTTTAAGCAGAAAAAAATTCAGTTGGACGGAAGTGATCTAGTACGATTGACTATGTGTTTTGTCATGACATTTGTTCCCTATCTGACCCTATCATTTGTGGCAAACAAAAAGGAAGAATTGGTATTTGTCTTGAATGCTCTCTTCAAACAGTAATCGGTAAAATCATCAATTGCAGTAAAATTACTCACATTAAATACACCGCCCGCTTCAATTGGAATGTCAGCGTTGTACGTTGTGGCTCTGCTGATGACTAACCTCGACCCAAACAGTCCAAATATATCTGCCGTATTTGGGCGAAACTGTCCATTGATTTCCCTTGCATTTCGAATACTCTTCAGAATGTATGAGATCTGGAATAGTTTTTATTTGATTTGTTTCTCTTGTCTTGTGCTGTACGACGGAATGTTCGCCAGCTACTCCGCAATTTATGCAATGATTCAG
The DNA here is from genome assembly GCA_027743765.1 of Coecobrya sp. COE2. NCBI lineage: Eukaryota > Metazoa > Arthropoda > Collembola > Entomobryomorpha > Entomobryidae > Coecobrya > Coecobrya sp. COE2. The sequence continues at coordinate 5,640 of JAHZMV010006797.1, forward strand.
TCTTTCCAGAAGGAATGTAAAAGTGTTGAAATTATAATTCTTAATCGTGTAAGATTCTTGCTGACGGAGTATCGAGAGTTGAATATCAGCACTATACTTGTCAACGACTGTTTCCAAGAGCGACTAGCGCTACCATTCAAAATGAACCTGATTACCCTCTGTATTGCCTGGTCAAGCCTTATACTGGACAAAAGAGTACGTTCAACGGCGACGTCACAAGACATAGCTTTCTGCACACACGTTGTACTCAACGGGTACTTTTTCATGCATTTGGATACACGTTTCCTGAAAGGGCAAATAAAATAAGCATAAAGTGCAAGAAAATGATTAAAAGCGCCACCCGCAAATATTTTCGGCAACCAAAATATTACAGGGAAATTTCCGAAACGATTTTGTCCCTTCAAGATATCAGGATACGGTTTAGCAGCGCAAGCTTCTACGAACAAGGAACAGCGCTGGCTATATTAGATTTTCTACTCGATACGACGGTTTCAGTTTTGCTTCTTCTCTAAAAGTGTTATGAAAATCCCTAATAGAAAATTATAGAAGAAGATTGCAGCAACACATTTTGATGTAATCGTTATTATTGTATAACCATTATTGCATTTATTTGTAGATGTAATCAGCAAAAATTTAGATATTACATTTTAGAGTAGTGGCATAAATGTATCATTGTGTGTAGAGAAATTTCTATTTAGAGCATATTATAACATAAATAATTTATTTGCTAAAATTTTACTCAATCTGCAGAATTTGAGACTATAAATGACGCAAGGAACAGTTGCTCTAAAAATAAATTATTGTCAATAATACTAATGTGCAGTTGAGGTTAGTGCAATTATATTAAGAAGATTCTATTAAACCTTTAAAAATTTAACCATACACACTGTACTCAGTTATCAATAGACGTAGCTCAACGGCATGCATATTCATTTCTCCTTCTTGTTTATCTAGATGTCATGTTGCATCATACAATGTCAAATGTTGACATTCATCATTGACGTAAGTACTGCTGTTAATTATCGTGGTTTAATTACAATCGTCATTTGATAAATCAAAACAAAACCATTAAAAGGCATGCAGCCTGAAATTGTTATAGGAATATGACGAGAGAGTTTCGGAAACCGATGTCTGTCGAATCCACAATATAAACTGATAGCCACTTTTGTAAATATCGCTTAAAGTTAAAATGTGGTTTTTTAATTGCTGAAGAACATATTGTTCCATCTAATGTCAAGGTTTACAAAACTTTAATGTTAAAACAAATATTGTCGGCCATTTCTGTGTATTTCTGTGTACATCTCTGTGTTTACTCAGCCATAAGGAAATTATTTGCATGAGGATTTTATGAATTCAAGTGCATTCTATCATTGTCCTGCAAAGAAGCTGTTGTGGAACAACTATACTACAGCTGTAAAAGCAAAATATTATTCTGGACTAGTCACCTTAAGGAACGCCCATTAACATTTAAATTTAATTTAATTAAACTGAAACCAAAATTAGGAACACATTTTTGAGAATAATGGTATGTTCTAAAATATATTTTACACATCCTATTGCATCAAAACGAATGGCTAACTTCTTACAATAAACAAGATGGTAAGCAGTCAGGATATTGAGTCGCTCCACCAATTTTTGTAAAATCCAACATCTACTTGATTGATAATGTTATCTCATTTGTGGAGAAAAACCAAGACTCATTCCAAGGAAACAGCATAAACACACTAGTAATTCAAAGGCGAATGAACAAATTGGTATAACAAATGTTTTAGCTGTGGAGAAAAAAGATTCGCGTTGTCCAGCCTGGTTCGTTTGCATTTTCTATATTGTGGAAGCCACATTAATTTTTTCATAATATTGATGAATGCGCACCAGATGATATACGGATGTTTTTATATGATGACAATCCAACAAGAAAAGTTTTAGCACTATGTTCGGTTCAATTTGGTTTTTATAGGATGATACACTCAAAATCGTCTAAGCCATTTCGGTAAATGTATTTTGAAACAAATTATATTTCCTATGAATATGTTGGAGGAAATAAGAAGTTGGACTGGATTGGCTTCTTTTATCAGGTATTACTAAATAAGCAAAATTTTATAAGTCAAACTAAAATTGATAATATATGCACTAAATTTTTAAAAAAATTTGTTTAGACTTATGCAAAGAGTTTATCCAAATCAACTTTAATTTTGTTCCAAATCTCTTGCTTTGCTTTTTCCAAGTCTTCTTCCGGATATCCCCTTGAACAAGCTAGTTCACCGGTGGCCACACTGTTTTTAAATCTTTGGAACGCACTCCTCTCGCTTACAAGAAGAGCTTCCAAATTTGCAACTCTAGCAGTGAGCTCCTTGTCTTCTCCATCTTTCAAATTTTCAGGGGATAAAGGTGAAACGAACTTTTTTAATGTACTCGAGTATGGAAGCGAAGGCAAAAAAGTAATTGGGCTCACAATTGGATCTTCCACATTTCTAAAAGCTACTGATACCACACCATTGCCTAAAATATCTCCGGCTTTCTTTGTGACCATTTCCATTTTCTGGATTAAGTTTTCGGGATAAAACTCATTGTTTGGTAGTGCCGCATTATTATTTGACATCAACAGTTCGTTGTCTTGTAAATTGTTTTCCGCCACAACAATGTGTATTGGCCTTGGGAAAACATTCAAATTCTCAATGGTCTTCTTGAATTCCTTTATTTTATTTTTTGGTCTACGTGTCGCTGGCTTTGTTTCTGAGCAAAAATGAGTAAGAACAAAAACTACGTTGGAATACTTATCGTTCGTAATTCTCTTGCTAAATTGTCCGACGAGACGAAGCATCCTTTCAAATAAAGACCCATTAAAGAAAAACCTGTTGTCATCAAATCTGTGTACAATCAAGACAACATTTGGAGTTTTATCCCTTAATTCGTCATGGTTTGACAGATAGTGATCCAAAGTGGCCAAATTGCTTGCAGTTGAAGCTATCCCTTTTCTGCCCTCAATGGGTAGACTCTCAATAATGTGAAGGCGAGAGTTGGTGACGCCCAGAGAATCAACAGTAACGGGAATACTGACTTCACTAAATGAAAAATTTATCATAAAATTATTTGGTATTTTATGACAATATTTTCCGAATTAAAAATACATACGCATTTAGTCGACTCACAAAATGCCGTTCCTTCCATCACGAATTGTCATTGCTTGTTGCCTCAGGAGTACATTAATCTTAAGGCGAAAATTTTATGCGTTATTGGGTGTTAACCTGTCAAAATTAAACGGTAATTTTTTCTAGTTTCCTGTCTTACCACACTGCTCTTTCCTGATTCCGTGGTACCTAAAACCAATACGTAAACATTTTTGAAGCATCTGCCTTTTATGTGCGAGATCAATGCTGCATTTAGTCCTACATGGTGTTTATATCTTGGATTCGCTAGCAAGTTGTCGAGATCGGATTTGGTTTCCGTAATGTTTACTAATTCTGGATCTATTGAAAAAAACCATAACTTCCATTTATAAAGTCAGTCAGCCATAAAGATGTTCTTTCAAATTTCCTTTTTTCTATTTTGGTTACATGAATTTGGTCTCGATGAGCGTGCTGGTGGCTCATATAATGCGTCATTACACTCAAAATGGTATGATCCTATCTCACCTTTGAGATCCTATATAATTGAGGAAGCGAATTAATTATAGTTAAGCAATTAATGAAGGGAACGGGCTTGAAAATTACCTTCACAATTTCGGTGTCAAACACAGTACGTTCACCAGTCAACCCCTCTTCCGAGTAAATTGTGATTTTGCATCCCTTTCGCAATCGAAAAGCTGTCACGTTGTGTACTGGCCGGAATCTTCTCCCTTCAGTGATTTCAGTGTATAAACTGTTACAGATCTGACAACTGCCGTCCACATAAGCTCGGCCGTAAATTGACCGCTTTATGTGTATATCTTCACACTTGCATTCCTAAAGTAAGTAATTGCTTACAATACTCCAGAATTAAATAAACTAATATTTATTTTACGTTCAAATACCTTTTCGCAAGTACATTTTGCTGAATATAGTCCAGCAATAAATCCATTTTCGTTTACTGAATGGCTTCCCTCTTCCAAAGTATAACAGTCCCCATCCAAGTATTCTTTCATACAAACTTTCATTTTGCAACCACGCTCAACAGAAATGGAATGTGTTTCACTCCATTCTCCTTCAAAAACTCGGTCGTCGTCAGCCAAATCACTGACCATATCTTGATCCCTTAATGAGAATGAGATTCCATGATGTTTCGGTGCTGAATAAAATGTTGCACATGGTGCCTTAGTCAAATCATCGTTGATGTAAAATTTACCATTTGAAACCATGAAATTGGTGACGAACAAAATAGCAAATAAAAATGACATGGCAACTATCACTTTCTACGCCAGCTATCAGATAAACTAGATTGCTTGGTGATTTAAGCAAAACTGTTTGGTTTAATTTTTAGTGTGCTTCTTAACAAAAATGATGCTGAAAAGTTACGATGGAACTCAACACATTACCTGGAAATAAAAAACTTCCTCATTCCGCATGCAAATGTAAAGATTAGCAAGTTTTCTTCGTACTAGTATGATATCATATGTGTAATGACATGACTGAACCGCAAATAAATTTTTTATTTATTTTCCAAGTAAACGGAATGATAAAACGGTAATAGATGATAACGAGTTGTTTACCAGATTGCTACTAGATGAGTTCAACAACAACAAAGTTGTTAAAGCTGAACTTGGAGTCTCATTTCTGTAAAAAAATAATATTTTTGAATGCTCTCAATGAGAACACATATATTTTTACAAACATACATTTTTACACAAATACATATTTAATGCATAAATGAATAAAATGTAGAATTGAAATTATTTTTATCCCATGACTCAAGTTAATAGTTTACTTGAACTGCCATTATTGCCTACTGCCTGCATTTAAAATTGAATTAAATGAAAACTGACTGCGCATAATATTTATTTAGGTATCTCCATTAACCTCAAATTTATACCTTGATGTTAACCTTAGTCGTCCAAAATATTGTCAACGTTGATGAAACTCAACTGAGCGGATAAATTCTCTCAGTGTGATTATATGGGAAGGCGCACTCCAAATCGTCACTATTAAAGCATGGATTTTGTTACAAAGTATTTCTTTTATGAATATGCCAGTAGACAAGAGGCTCGACCAAAATTTTATAACATTCACTTAACCCCTCCAGCTAATTAAACCATATTTCTTGACTTATTCAAAGAGTTTGTTCAAACCAACTTTAATTTTCTTCCAAATGTCTCAACGCCATCAACTTGAATATGAATTAGCAGACAAGTGGGCATATTATACAAATAAATATATACAATAAAGAAATGGGATGAAGATTATTTATTAACTTTCAAATCGAGCACAATAAAAAATAATTTACTGTCTACTAATTTTTTTAAATTAATTATTATACTTAAATATCAAATTGCTATACTCGTTGAGTCATATGCGATCATCTATTAGCAAAGCAAGCAAGCAATTTGAACAGAAGACGCAGCGCATGGAGTCATCCATTAATCATGTCTGTAGCTAACTAGCTAGCTAGACCTCCGACATAACAAAACTATTATTTTATAGAAGACTAGATCAAATATGGTTATTAAAAAGAAACTTTTGTGTCAAAAAGGCACCATAGTTAATAAAAAACATTTATTAAACGACCTCTTGAACTCGATACAAGTTACTCATAGCCGACGTGTTGTCAAGAAACCATTACATTTCATTATTACTTTGAAAATAATTGACATTTCGACATATTCAGGGAACCACAGAAAAATTTTAACAATGGTCCATTGTTTTCTCCTTCTATAAATACCCACACGAAAACTCTAAGCTTCAGGAAAATTTCTATTTTATTTCATTTCTGAAGTTTTCTTGTGATTGTGAATTTCCCTAGCCACATTAAATAAAACTGAATTATAAAAGAACGGCATACATAACACTAAATTTATACTCCTATACAAATTGATGTACGAATTTGCTACTAGCAGCATGACGATATTCACAGTCCTTCACTTAGGAAGTATATTCGACTACTAATATGTTATATATATTCATTTTTTCAAATGTATTTATAATAATTTTCTAACCGTATAAAATATTTCCCTCAAATGTCCCTATATTTCCGTAGCCGTGAAAACGAAAAGTACCATGTGGGCTAATATAAACTGATTTAGGTAAACCTACAAGATTTGAAAGTATTTCACAGAATTATTATTTTTATTGTCAAATTATTTTATTATCTATCGTACAATCCCACACTTCATAGCTTTGGAGCTGAGGATGTGGGCAAAAGAACCGGGTGTATATTTCCAAGATGAAGCAGAGTGATTACACCTGTTTCCTGCTGTTCTCAATAATTTATTATGTATCAATTTCAATTAGTTTCTAAAACTTGCATATAATTTGCGAGTTCCTCTTCAATGGAATATATGTCATTATGATCACCTGCACCAGGGAAGATTCTTTGTAGACTAGAAATAGCCCACCAAAAATTCCGTTATACTTCATTAGTGATCTCAAATATTCTTACACGTTGATTCTTCTCTGAATTGATTTATCATCAGTGGGAACATATTTATTCTCAGAATAATGAGCCACTCCATTTATCAGGGAACCCACCCCATTCTTTACTCATCAAAACATGCATGTATGCTTACATGTGGGTTGGCCCATTCATGATTAAAGGTAGATCAAGTTCCAAACACAACCAGTACCAAGAATTGTCTGAATCTAAGAATTAATACCTCAACGTTAAACTTAAATTTGTGATGGAAAACGGGAATATGTCCATGAATATAATAAGAACTACAGATTAATTAGACGACTCCTTAATCTCTTTGAATTCAATGTCAGCAGCCAACAAAACCATTTTCCAGAAGCAATAAAGAATTTGACCAGTTATTTGGTATGATGCTCCATCAATTTTAATTAATGTGACAAGACTGACAATACATAAAGACGCATTTGTAATTTTCAAGGAATTAATTTAATTTTTAGCTACTCAATTCTGAGAAAAGCAAACAATAGCATATAGCATATGCAATCTGGTGCCTATAAAAGCATCGGCTTATGTGATGTTTGCTCAGTAATTAGTTAGATTTGCTAGAAAGTGAACGCGGTGACCAATCAACAATTTTAAACAATCCATAAATGATATTACATTGCCAAGGTATATGTTGAATGTATCCTAAACTTGACATGACTTTCCAAGCCAATATACTTTCTATGAGTATTTCATTGAACGTAAGAAAACACAAACATTTTACACGTCAATTCTCCAAAGCCATATCTCAAAATAGACAAAAATATGGTAACAAAAACGCGTTACCGGCTTTTCCCTCGCGAGCCCCCACTTCCCCGGGAAGGTCCCTTTCCCCGGGGTACCACTTCCCCGGGAAACCATTAACCCGCGACACCCGTTTGCCCGGGATACCATTACCACGCGAGACACAATTTGTCGGAGTACATTTATACCGGTGGTACTTTTACCCCGCTCCCGGGTGACTACAATCTATTAAGAAAAGACAACTTTTGAAGGAGAATATTTTGCCCGTTTCCGATTTTTAATACAATGCTCCGTATGGGATCTACACGCTTAAACATTTTCAATTTTACTACAGGTGGTATGCCAAGATGCTTGGTTAACATGCGTCCTTCCCATACCCATGAGGATCATTATACAAACAGAGTGATGGGAGCTACTCTGAAGAAATAGAGCTGCCAAACATACATTTTAAAAATTAACCGCAGTGCAAGGTATGGAACTTATGAGATCTCAAATATGGATAAATTCGGCATTTTTGAAAACCCCAAAAATTCCTTGATTTTTTAAGTTTGTCGCTGAATAATTTTAAGACGAAGTCGAAATTCAAAAATCGAAAGGATACCCGTCTCTCATTTTTCCTTGCATCTTCTTATGCAATTTAGATTATTGAATTATCTTCAAAATTGTAGAAATGGCGCACTCCTCAATTTAAGTAGGGAAATAAACACCCAGTTTCTGTGGTGCGGCCTGGGTAAAGCTTAGGGGGATGAA
>JAHZMV010006798.1:0-20012 GCA_027743765.1 Coecobrya sp. COE2
ACCACATTTGTGAGCCAGTTTTCAATGAGGAATACGAAAATGATATTTATTTTCAATTTTGAAATTCACGTTACAACCCTTCGGTGATAGGTCATGGAGTTTCTCAATAAGAAAGATTGCAACATGATATATATAGACTATGTATCTATTTATCAAGAAACAGGTTCATTGGACTTGGACCATACGTATGGCATATTTAGACAGATACATAGACTGACTGTGACACATTTCACCCCTTTCCTGGTTCCCTACTGAATTGGAACCCGAATAGCCAAAAATGTATCCTTTAGCACGCTGCGCTGGCAAGTTTCTCTTCGCATAAAAATTATCGGAGCGGTTGAAAATGCAATTCATATGTCGTTATTGCTACAACCTTCGTTTCATAATGCATGTGTATTTAAAATGGTATCACAGACTACAAAACAAACTACAGAATTATTGTTCTGACTCACGCAAAACTTTCGCAATACGTTTTATTCATCTCGATACAGTAAGGCCTACACGAACACGATATCTATGCATACATTATACATATATGTATAACTTCTGTTACTTATTTATTCAAGAAGACATTTCCTTGCCTTATGATCTTGTGAAACCACTTTAGTAATTTAATCCGTGTGCATTTGTGGAGTGGAGATTCGTGCAAATCTACATAAAACGCTCAACTCTGCGTTGAAATGACGGGGATGTTTTGATAAATGGTTCAACCCCATGAATGTGTTGTTGTCATGAAATGAGTCTGTCTAAAGATCTTTTGTTTCGTGACGTTTCTTATGCAGAGCTCCTCATTCTATTCTTTTAGACTCATCTCCGTGTCGTTGTTTTACCTTGAATTCAGCTAATTAATATGTAGTATTGTGTGTACATGTTCCATTCAAAAATATTCAACCAGTCACACCAAAAGTAAAAGCAGAATTCATTCATTATTGAAATGCTTACAGTATTAAACTACCAAAACACTATGAAAAATCAAAACCAACTGAGGTCAACGAAGTGACCTTGCAATGCTTTCTCAAATTTCGAGATTTCTCTATGAATTTTTTCAGTCTTATGCTAGCACACGTTCATGACCAGACACAATTATCTTGAGAAAACATGGAAGCGTCTGAGAAAAATATCCCTCGAGTGCGAACATGATCTCCTCTTATATATAAAACTCCTTCTAGTTACTTTACGTCTCTTTGTTCTGTTAAAAACCACTTGGGTAGGATTACCGTTGTTATCCCGAGTGTTCAGTGGGGACACTTTTCTAATGTGTCGACATGTTCCAGGGATAATGGCAGCTTTACGTTTTACAAATGACGTTGCCACCAAAGTTTTTACAACTTCTGCCACGCAACATGACTCCAACAAAGAATAGTCTCGGGATCAACCTAACCTGCTACGAGTCCTACTGTACCTTATTCCGCTTAAATATCTTGCTACACACGCATCATCTGATTCACTGACATAAAAAGAAAGGCTGTCCGATTAGATAATAGATGAATTATTGGCTTTTATGTAAGAAGTATTACAACACTTACCAATTTGTATAATAATTGTATTTTGGAAATTATACATATACCACTGACGAGTGCTTATAAATACACGTTTATCGAAGCTTGTAATCAACCAATTGCAACAAAAGTCTGTGTATAAAAATGAGAGCATTTTTATTTTATTAAATTAGCGATCCAATTAAATAGATAGCGAACTGACAACTTTTCCCTTAGATTGATTGCCGCTGGCTGTCCGCTGGCAGAATTATACATTTGCATATCATCATTCCAATTAGTACTATTCTATACTAGAAATTCTAGCATTCTCTTATGATTTCAGTGAAATGAACAAGTGAATAGACAGACCCACAGAAACAATTTGATATGTAAATGATAGGACTTCAAGCAATTTCAGTCACATAATGTGATTGTCACACTTTTACTTAGAGACTACGAACGGATGATCTAAAATCCCCCAAAAACTTGATATTATAGCTCTGAAGTGAAAGAGAGTCATCCCACTCATCACAAGGTCAACGAATATCCTGTTTAAGCCACTTTAATGGGTTATTAAAATGTTCATGGCATGTTGTCTATTTTTTGATTGAGTGTAGTTTAATTGCATAGGTAAGTAAAGGAAAGTGGCCCAATAGGAACTTCTGAAAATTTTTCAGGAAATGATTCATTCCGTAGTCGTTGTCAATTCAAAATATGTTTGGATTCTGTAAATGTGTAAACATTTACAGAATCCAAACATTACAAATATTCTACAGTTTAGTTTAGGCCGAGTTGGTAATGTATAAACTATCGTCTTTCTAGATATCATATTTCTTGAAACATTTCCAGAGTGAAATTTCATCCAAAATCAATAGACAGGTGTTGATAAATCATGTCATTTTGGCTGTTTTCATTTTATTTCGAATACATACAAGACCGCATAAAAAGCTTTTGAACAAACGGAACTCTATTTTCTTTGGACACTTTAGCCTCTAACATTTTTTGCGACAGGTGTTTGGAATGTCCATTTTAATGTGCACTAAATACATATTTTTATATTGACTGAGACATTTGAAACACGTGCTTCAAATTGACTGCCCTTTTGATCTCAATTTCATTATTACAGTGTACCATGCTCTTTTCAAACAAAAGTATTTTTTCTTTGAACTCGAATGATGTCATTATAACTTTCTGACAACTTGATGAGTAGGCAGTATTTCTGACTGACACGGGCTGTAACAAAGCTTTCTTCTGTTTTAAATTACTGACAAACTGACAGCAAGCAAGTCATGTTGGCTATTTCCGCTTTGTGTTTCTCGTGAATTCAGCCGTTGGTTGATTTATGACCTGTCAAGAAGATTATTTGCTATATGTTCTATAATAAGTCTAGACTGTGCAGCAAATACAAACAGGGAAAAAATCACCTAGACAAACTAATGTCTACGGTTGTTCATTGAATATCAATGAATGTAAGTATCGTTATATTAGATTAGCATAGAAAGCCTTCCAAAAGAGAAAGTAGCAGTTATATAATAATGTATTCATACTTTAAATAATTTTGAAATTATTTGTAAAACGTAAGCAATTTTTAAACCTACTTCCATATCCATGTTAGCATAATAGCCTAACTCTATGGGTCGCTAACTTAACCCTAAAATAAGATAATTTTGCTGGGATTTTTTAAAAATAATAACTATGTTTGGAATTTAAAAAATTTCTGGATAAATGGAAGCAATGTGATAGATTATCGTATTTTAACTGCATTGCATACCATCAATCTCAAAAATAAAGATGATGGTATCATCTACATTTCAATACAGGGTTCACATGCTCTTTGTCGAACTGTGATGGTATTGAATAAAACAAGGGAAAATGGCGACACTTTATGTCAAAAAGACTAATATTTCCAATTTATATGGGGCGCAAATGTTGTGAAATTCCACCCGTTCTTCAAGGAAACATTCCTAATGAACGCCACCTAATATCCAAGAAAGTCCTTAACGGCTAAATTATTGACAATTAATCTTAATTTGTTTAAGCATACATGAATTTATATTTTAATACTGTGTATAACCACAATAGCATAATGTAGATATCTAAATCGATAACAGCCATTCTTCCTTGTTTACATGTGACAAAACTTTGATAATAAATTTACATAATATTCCACAAAGAATACTACATCATATATAACTTAAAATTTTAGAATGACCACTTCACTGGAATCAGCACTACAAAGCAAGCTGTCTGGCTTTAATATTTAATGACACTCGAGACGTTGTTTTCTTCTCCGATTATTTATTCTTCGTTTTAATTTTTCACCGTCTCCCAGCCAAAACTGAGATTAAACATACATAGTTCAGAGAAAGGAGGCTAGAGCTTACGTTTGCATATTTAAAAATGTATGAACGAATTAATGTTTTGCACCACGAATCTTGTCAAGGCAAAGACAAAATTAATCTTCAAGAGACAAAATTTGTTAATACATTATGTACATAATATAGGTATGTACTTTCATACAGGTCATAGCTGCGACTTGGTATTCTCTGTCATCCCTAGCGACTATGAATGTATTTGGCTGCTTCCGTAAAGGTCAAGTCATAACTTTAATAGTGAAAACTTTTCCACCAATTTACACGTGCTTGCTTGGAACCAAACGAAATAAGCAGTTCAAATTTGAAACAATTTCGAGTGAATTACATATATTGCAAATTGCAACAGTCGCATTCTGCTTCAACATCCGGATATTGCTCACAGCAACTTGTGACCCACAAGTTGTGAGTTACAAGAATGGGAACTTGATGATCACAGTAGTAATTTGGAATGAATGGAAAACCTTCAACTACAACATATTGTTATAGCTTGTTTTTGCTGGTATTCTATAGGAGTGGCAATGACAGTAACGGAAAATAAAACATCTCAAAAAAAATTCTTCTTCACTCTATCCATTGGATTCTACCAGAGTTATAAATATTTCAAGGTATTTACGATAGCAAAGAAAATAATTTTAGATAACTATCCAAAATGAGAATAGGAAATAAAATAGACGAAAATTGTGTAATCTACTATAGTACATGATGACTATCGAATTTGATTATCGTAGAAGCTTTATGTTTAATACATACCTATTTAAATAACCACTTTTCACCTGAAACTTGGAAATATTTCGAGAAATTGTTATAAATAGATTTGAAGGGGGAATTCGTATTCTGAAAGCAGATTGCTGTCAGAATGAATGTTATTTTGTTAGTTGAGTGTGGAGTCGTTCAGTGAATGAAAACTCTAATCTCTCCAATAATCATGAATGTAACTCTTTTCGTTTGCCTTTATACTTTCTTACGGATACTTCCTATTATCTGTGGTGTCTATTATTTCCCTAGTGAATTGATGTTTGAACATATAAACAAGCCGGTTGGGTATTGATGGACAGAAAAAATGCCAAAAGTAATTCATCTCAAAATTCACTTGTCGGAAGTACTTACTTTGTATTCTATGTTTACAGCACGAAAGAGCCTTTGCACATAAAAACGTAATTTTTGAGTTAGAAATAGCAAGGTAAACAATGTTATGTTATACATTCAAGCTGTTTTATTTTGGTTGCCAAAGAAAATTTAATTCCCATTGGGAATGTAAACCGCATCCGCAACTATTGCAGTTTCAAGCATGTAAACCACATCTGAACAAATAGACCGCAAATACCTTCCCACTTGTATAAAAATAAAACCTATAAAATAAACTGTTTTAATTCGACAAATGTTGGCATTCAGCATAAATAAAAATCACTTTCCAAATACAATCCATTCCAATAATCATTCCTTTTGGGGGTTCCGAGTTGTTCCTGTATTTGGAAAGCTGTTAGAGTAAAGATTATAAAGGGAAAACGCTCAGTGATGCTCAGGGAAAGTGTTTATAATATTATCTTATGGAAGGGTTAAAAACTTTTTGACTAGTAACAGAGAACATAAGAGGATTTCTACATTTCCTTTCGTCGAATCAGTTACACCATTTCATTTTTTGCAGAATCTAACACTGTTTTAGATTATAGAAAACGAAGTGCTTATCCACCTTCGTTAATGATATTGTCAGCAATATTTTCACTGAATGTTATTTAAAAGCAGACATTGACTGAATGATATATGGAAGCCTATGAAAAAGCAGACAGGGATTATTATTTCAATACAAAAATAATTGCAGCTCAATATTGTGGACCAATTCAGATTCATGATAATTTCAACACACCCATAAATTTGAGATCTAATGAAATGGTGAAAGTGGCGAATCCACTGGACAAGCGATGTATTTACCTCTACATATTATACTAGCATAATTGAATTCCACACGAAACTCGTAAATAAGGATGCAACTACAGCGTAGTATGATTGAGACAAAATTATTGGAAATTGTATGTATGTCTATTGAACCTAAAAATTGTGTTGTTAAACCTTATATAAACCTTATTAAATATTATACCTTTTCTTGTTTTACATACAAAAGCTTTGCTTGGTAGTTAGCTTTAGTAGGTTCGGTTAATATTTAGTTCTATCTAACAATTTGTAAGATGCTACTGTTTGTTTAAAAACCATAGAAATGGACATCCGACCCCCTAAAGTGGAAATCTGTTACAAATAGTAACATCGTCATCACGATCATGAATACCAAATTGATTTAGGAAAACCTGACACTACAATTTCGTTAGGTATCATGAATATAATATACTTGACGCTATGCTGAATGGCCACAGAATTAATAAAAATATCATACACGAACGTTATTATCCATATTTCATTTTTTTATGTTGATGACGTTACAGTGCACACTAGTACCATTCATTCTCCAGCCAAATGCAGCTTTAGTAGTATGATATAACCAAAATATTCCAGCCAGCTTTTCTTCTGAACAATCCAATTTACTTTTCAGATGAACTCCTGTACTAGCAAGGGGATTTATCCATTCAGCTCTTGGTCACTTCATCAAATCCCCATTCTCAGCTGCACGACCATTGACCAGGTTGCCTCACAACAATAGTTTAGTCCTGTAAGAACTTTTATGTGAAAGCGGATAAGAAAAAATGGATCTATTATATTACCACCAGAGAATGGAAGAAAGGATTAGCTGGAAAAGCCAAATGATATCAGGAAAAAATACACCCAGATGCTAAAAGCTATTTGCTCAAGTCATGGAATAGGCAGTCCCAGGAGAGAATTGAGTTAGTCGTCAAATTGGATACTGGAGTTGGCTTTGGCAAAGATAATTTTTTGTGTAAAAGTGAAAACATACTGTCATGAGCAACATTGGTCATCACGTCTAACTATGGAAAGTAAATCGGAAAGTATTGCCGGTGAAGTAGAATTTTCTTTTTCCCTCTCTTTACCTTCTACCCTTTGGTTCGTCAGGTTCAGTAACTTGTGTCCGACGTAGTTTTGAATAAAATTTGTAATGAAAGAGATGCAAACGATAAGATATCTTTTGTGGTATCATCGGGTTTCATTCAGACTTGGCGAATAAAAATGTGTTTGAAGTGCGAAGTTCAAGTGGATGTATCATGTAGGCAGCTTTCTTATTTTTTGAAAAAGGAAACAATAAAAATGAGCATGGGTTTAATGGCCGGATATGTATTGCCGGCACGCGTTTACATGCTTTTGATGAATGCGCCCATATGTCAGCCATCTCACGTAGCACTCAAGTGTAAAGAAACAAGAACAATAAATTAAACCCCAGTGGTTTCAAGTGCGGTTGCAACTTTCATTCAGTGAACAGGATTGCGTGTTCACCACAACAGCTTTATTGCCTTTTATTTGTATTTTTACTGGTGACTTTCTCTTGAGGAAAAGTCAGTATTGCGCTCACGTGCTCAAAATGCTTCAGTATTGCTATTCATAAAGATTTTACTACGAATTTTACTGCAAGTTCACCTTAAACCACAGTTTGCAACTTTAGCCATGCATTCATAACCATAAAAGTTTTTAAATTGCAGTGTCTCTCAGCGTATATTTTTAATAATCGGGTTATACCTTTATTGTATTTTTATTACTATCACCAGCATACTTACATTAGATTTTAAAATACTCATGGGAGAAAGCGTTATCTAAAATATTAAAATTAAGTAACTGCTCAAATTGTTCTAAAAGGATTTATTTTCTCACGTTTAATACTGTTGTACTATATTTTTATTTGAGATTGTCTTCAATGACGCAATCTGTAATGATAACTTGGAAATCTCTTCAGAACTCGCATTTTAATAAACATTCTAAAAATTATATCCCATTTGGGCTGCAACAGGTTCTGAAAAGTTTTCCGACAAAAATGTGTTGCACGGGTAGCAGATATCCAGAGTGACAGAAATTCCACTGGTTTTTACTCGTAAGTAAATTACATGAACTGTGTGTAAGTCAGTTTTACTGGAAATAATGTATGTTGGCGGAGTGCCAAAAGAGAAAGTTTGTTTAAGGGATTACAAATTCTGGGAACTTGCTACTTGCTACAGTATAATAGAGTGAATGTTAGGTTATCAATATCGTTGATCCTTCGCTGTTCTCTCCTTCACCAGAAGGAAGGTAAACTGGAGAATTTTGAAAGTTTGAGCTGCAAACCTACAAAATGTTTGTTCCATTTGGTGCAAGTGTGGTTGTTGTAGATAACTGAAAAAATCCCTCCCGTGTGGCTTCTCATCATGAAATTGGATCTGGACGATTTGGGAAAGCCTCATCAGGGAATTGTTCACTATGATGACGGCTCATGTTTCTTGTTCGTTTTTAAGACTTTGAGTGAGATGAGGATACACCTACACCTTCTGCCAAATATCTAAACGAAATGTTCATTTCCATCATGGAAATTCCATGTGAGACCTTAAGTGTCTTGTTTGATAAGGTAGGGTTTCCAAAGTGAGCTAACCACACACGTTCCTGTGTTATGATAATACCCAGCTTCAACAAATTTACTCGTTACTGTGTTTTATAAAACTAACATTGTATAGTTAACATTACACAAATTTACTGACCTTTTCTTTGAGATACTTGAAATGTTACCCTTAAATCTGAAATTGCACCCGTGAAATGAGCATGATGTAAATAACAGCAAACAAATTTATTACAAATTATTGTGCAAATTGAAGTACCTAGTCTAAATTTCTTACATGACATATCGTTCGGATATAATTTTCGCGTACAACTTTCACTTCATGTGTAACAAAATGGTAGTGCTGCTTTCTTTGTGTTTGAGTATATATCATTGTCATGATGACTCATGATGCACTTATGATTGTGTTACATGTGATCTTCAAAATATTATGACCTGCGAATTCTATCATCCTTTGGTAAACAACTAATGTTGAACTAATGTGATAGATGTAATGCAATGGATTCTGTAACTGTAAAAGCTATACTACTGTATCACCACAGGTGAATTTCAAGCAGAATATAAATTAATAAGTCATATTTGTCCATTGAATTGACTAAAGTTCAGAGACATACAGTCGAAAATTTGCTTCTGACATGAGCCCTAAGTTATTTAAATCCATACTTTAGCAAACACGTAACAGTGGTTACATTATACGGTACATAATGTTGGATAAGCTTTGAAAAGCCCTGATCTCGTAATGAAGGCAAGCACGAAACTTAGCACAACCCGTTTCTATCTACCAGTTCAAGTTTGTACAATGAAAACGAAATGTGAAGTAGAAATGGCTGCAACGTTTGAATAATTTACCATTTTGCAGTTCACATGCGGATGAACGCTAATTATTTATTCTGGTTTAATTTTCTCGCTCAACATCTCACACTCGACTGGGATTTCATTTCTCAACTGTATACGGTCTTGGTAACTAAATAAATAAGTAACTAAATGCCATTCCTTCCATGTACTGCAGCATTATTTCTGGCAACACAAAACATACATTTTCCTGAACATGGTTAAAAATGATACATAAAACTGAAAATAGGTTGCAGTTAGTTTCCATAACTTTCTTAAGATTCATGATTTTTCGTTTATGTACTGAAACGACATAAAATGACCATTTCACTGCAAATTCTAAGTGCGCCCCAAAACTGGTTTATTTTACCCCTAAAGATTTATCGAATATAAACCGTTTCCTGAAATTGATTTCTTTTTATGAGGTTTGCTTTCACAATCTCGTATCATGCATGCAAACTCCAACAAACAATGCGCTCGCTGAGTTGCTGGTCGTAATCACTATACCCCAAAAAGGTAATGTGTAGTCTGTGGCGTACTTCTCTCCCTTCTCTGTCTATGACCGGAAAAAAGTAATTTTTCCTTTTAGGTTTTTGATGGAGCTGAATGTGTCATGGAACTTTATACCAATAAATGTTGATGAGGTTGTTAAAGTTGGCTTCAGTTGCTATGAATAGAGATAAAGATGCGAGTATTGCCATGAAGAAGAAAATGCGGTTGGGTTTTACATGTAGCTTGAGAATGCGGTAAGAATGAGGGGCACACAGTTTCGGCAGCCAAAGCTGTATAGAAGAGAACGTGAGTATGGGAAGGTAGCGTGGGTGGGGGTTTCATTTCGCCCCAAAAAATCCCATTTGGTAGCAAACGACTTGCTATAGGAAAACAAGTCACGTAAGTGTTGTGGTTTGAATACTTGGTATGGTAGTATAATATTTCCATATCCCAGGAGATTGTTTGCGGAATATATAACGCAGTGTATTTCAATAGCTAAAAATAAACTTGAAACTTTGTCGAATTAAGATGTATGGAGTGAAAATTCCGACAGTAATTTGAATCATAGGGGAAATCGTTCCGATTTTTCTTATCAGGATGTGTGTTACTTTTCGCAAGCCATAGTTGTTCGTATCTGCTGTAAGATGAGAAAAATGGCAAAGAAGCGTTTAGCTTTAATTTTTTTCTTAGTACATCATTTTGGGAATTGGAAAGCAGAGCGTGAATCCCACTGTGGAAAATTAAAACAAACTCCGTTGTTTGACGTTGATGGAACGGCAAATGAAAATAATTTTTAATACACTTAGTGAATAAATGATTGGTTTTGTTTAAAATCTAATAAACGTCATGGTGAAAACACTTTCCAAAGTATTCGCTCTTAAAAACAGTTGTTTTATTTTTTTTAAATAAAAATTGTACTACAGGGCACTATTCCTATAAGAGTTTGATTGTGAAAACGACAGTAGTCAGTCAAGTTAAGTATAAAATTTCACTAACGGTTTTACTAATTATCTGCAAACATCATTGTCTGCGACGCACGGTCCTTCAGGTGGAGCCAAAAACAGTCTTCCCTTTCCACATACACAAACTTGGTACACGACTGGCCGCACCCCTGAGGACTTACTTGGGGAAGGTGGTTGGCGTGAATTGCTGGAGAAAGTTGGTGATTTTTGTGACGATGGGTTGGCTGTTGCCGTTGGAACTTTGGGCAGATAAATATTCTGCGCGTCAAGTCTTAGCTGAAAAAGAAAATAAACCAACCATTTAATATTTGAGGAAGAAATTTACATTTTAATTTTTTAACAATGGACTTACAGAGCCTTTTTTTGAGCTGAGTTTCAGTTCCGTCAGACAGTTAGCATTGATATCTCCAGCTCTGCTTTCCATTTTGACCTCATGCAAAGCAAACACATTCAGACTTCTTGTGGGCGACTCTAATCTCAAATTTTGACCTGGCTCAGGTCGCACCAGTGGAGTTTGTACTGATCCATGGAATACAGCACCACCGTCACCAGAAACACGAAGCACCTCCGCACCCACCAGAGCCTCCTTCTTTTCCACAGAAAATACCAGTCTTCCTCGAGAGTCTTGAATTTTGAGGGAGGAGGCCATCACATCGAGTCGGTCATCCCCTAAAAACAGTCGATTGTTCACATGGCCGCTGGCAGTTCTTGTCACGAGACTGATATTTTTCGATGATTCGATTAGAATGGGTTGTCCTTTCCGGCTTCCAATTTTTGAGGCGACAAGCTTATCAATTACCCATGCTTCTCCGGATAGCTTTACCCCGCCGTCTAGTATAGTTAGTGCACCCATCCCACTCTGAAAACGGAAACGATCATTCAACTATAATTGTTTTGGATAGACTACTGAACGTGGCCCATGAAATAATATTTTGCTTTTTTACGTCGTAGCGGAAAGTGAATACAGTTTTTTTATTTGCTATGAGCAGGCCGTAAGCTTCTTACCGTTGAGAAATGCATCACTTTGAGCATCCACAGGGAAAGTGTCAAGTTGATCACAACGACCACAAGAAGGAGGCTTAGCACGAAAAGAAGACATCGCCGTCTCCATCCGTAGAGACCCACCAGATACTTATCCTGGTTATAGCCCATCCCGTTTTTCATCTTTCCTGTATCACTCGCACTCAGCCACTCACTTTCCATTTGGATTCTTTTACACTAAATTCGCTGGATGTCTTGAATTTTAAAATTTATTCCGAATATATACATCCACAACAACACGTTATAACACTTGTCTGATATTTTTTTTTGGAATTTACCTAAAATAGTTGGGGAAATTTTGCTAAAATTTTACTTTTGCCAAACACAAGGCAAATGATTAGCGCTTACAAAACTCCAAAACTGTATCCATTCATGTAACTATCATGCAAATTATAACTGCTTGCGGGGGAAACGATTTTTTCACTTTTTTCTCAAGTAACCCCAAAATTCTTTCCTGTATAGTAGCAGCGGAGAAAGCTAGTGTGAACGACGAGCGGCGACGGGAAACTGGCAGCGTGGTGAAAGGGGAAGTCTGTATACCTAAACCAAATCACAAGCTACTCCATTCCACCACCAGCATATTATATTTCTCAACACAACCCTTCCCGTACAGCATAAAACCACCACCACCACTGCTGCTATCAGCATAACACTGCAACACGGGAATAACTTGGAGGCAGTGAAAATGTAAGAATAAACCACAGGAATATGCTTTCCATTCCTTCCCTTTTCTCCTATTTTCTTTAAGCGCAGCGTAGAGACACTAGTTTTTGCCCACTCCAGTTATGTGATATATGACAGTTTTCTGTCTCTTCATGAAATAATTTATGTAATCTTTGCTCTTTTTGTATCTATTACTAATACGTTATTATGACAAAAGAAGAAAGTACATATGTTACAAAAAAGGATTTTGTATTTTCACTATTTTTGCTGTTGCACGAACCTGGCATAAAATATTTCTGTTGATACCGGCACCTGCAGAAAAGTTAAATCCAAATATTTAAAGAGAATGGACGACCTGCTTTATTAGTTATGTGAATATTTTGGAGGAGAGTGTCGACGTTTAGAGCAACACAAGCTGTTTATATTTATGAATGATGCCATCATGGTATGCACTTGGACTACGCTGAGGGTGGATAGTACTGGATATAGAAGAGAAAAACGAACAATTCTAAACAGTTTCGATCCTCACAATTGATTCACTGCAATAGAATAGTAGAAATTATAGTTTGCACTTCCCATTGGATGTACAAATCTAGAAATGGTAAGGTTAGATCCTTTTTTGTAGAGCAAATACGGGAAAAATGGTAGTGTGAGGAAATGAAATAAATGTCATCATTATCTCATATATCCCATGATAAAGTGTACTACCCTCCTATCTACAAATTTGAAGCACTTTAGTGCTACATCATACACCATGAATATTTCATCACTCAAGAATAGTTCCCCGTTTCATATGATGGTTTTATCGTGTCTGATTTATCTTCTGATAGAGGACCATCCAGAATTTCATGATGTATTCAACTGCTACACTTAAGCTAACCCAAGCCGGCCAATGGCTATTTCAACGGTAAACTATGGTGGTCGACTTTGTAAATGCTTTTTTGTGGTGAAATATTTGGACAAATTGAGTATCACAGAGAACTAAATAATTTACTTGGATTTTATTGCAGAGTGCAAATTCACGTTGCATTATACCAAGCAACAGTTTTGAAGATGTTTACTGGACGATATATCGGCCATACAAAATTTCAGAAATTGCAGTTTGAAATCACTTGCTTGAGTAAGATAGCACAACTATCTACGATATTGTAACAGCTACTTTCCTTCCTGTAAACGTATTCTATGGTAATAAACATGTGAACTTTCACTCTTTTCTCCATTGATATTCAATGAGCATCAGGACAAGAGTTTGCTTACTTCTTGTTGCCACATTTTGTATTTGCTACCGCGTCCATCCATTTATTTGGAAATAGCCGAATGCCCTTTTGACAAGCCATAAATCATCCAACAGCTGAATGGAACAGAATTACAAAGAGGAAATGGCAACTGTGACTTGCTTGCTGTCAATTTGTCTGTAATTTTAAACTGGAAGAAAGCTTTGCTACAACAGATGTGCCAGTCAGTAATACTGCCTACTCATCAACTTGTCAGAAAACTATAATGACATCATTGGAGTTCAAACAGAAATGTATTTTGTTAGAAAGGAACACGACAGGACTCAAATAACCAAGATCAAAGAAGAGTCAACTTGGAGCAGGTGTTTTTGATCTCTCAATCATTGTAACAATAGAATTATTATTTGCTCGTAAAATTGGTCATTTCAAACATCAGTCGTACATAAAAAACGGTAGACAAAGCAAAGTCGAATCAAAAGAAAAAACGTAAGCACAATGAAGGAAAGGAAGTAGTGAGAGAGAAAGTAGAAACGAAAAGAAAATAAGAAAGTGCCAAAATAATATTAGCTCCAGAGTAACACCTGCCATTATTGCTCATGGATGATATCCCCTCAGGATATTATGCCTTTCATTTGTGAAGTTATGTCTGCTTGAATTGACCGTGACGAAGAAAACAACTGGCAGTTTGATTATAAAAGTCGCCCATAATCGACTTGCCCTGTGCGACTAGAAAATAACTTTACAGGAACTAAAAATGACTTGGAATTGAAATGAGACTTCTCAATAATTGCATTAACCTTATGGTGCTGTAGGCTTTTTTCATAAAAATGTGTAGTTGCTCTGCTGCCGCTTCTAAAACAAGAAAAACGTGCATAACTATAACACACTTTGACAAGAAAGCAACAATAATTTTGACGTACGAGGACGAGCATGTGACATAAGGACCGTTATGATGTAATATTTATATAATGAAAAATTAACTGAACAATACATAGAACAAAGGGAGGGGAAACAGCAAAAACATGAGTAGTCGAAGATACTGATTTGCCAGTTAGCCTTTTTAACTTTCTTTAAGTGACATATTCGTGTATTGCAAAACTGACACTATTCGATAGTTGACAGCGTGACGTAAAAAAGCTGTTTAAAATGATTCAAACCCACTTCGTTTAAATTGTAAATGGTTTTGCCTGAAAGAAGTATGCACTCAAAGTCAATGCCGTCGGTTTATTTGCTCCGCTCACTGTCAGCAATTGAAAAATAAAATTGGAATGGTATGCAAATGTCCACTTACACTAATGGGTGGCTGCTGGCTGTTGTTGTATGAGTAAAATCGGCGACTGGTTAATGGATACATATTTCCATATGCATCAGAAATCATGTTAATTGACAACCTTTCGTTATAAATGCGTGAGTTAGCTTCGTTTATGTAATAATTCAATGGTTAGTTGTGAAATGATGAGCATTCCTCATAAATCGCCAGTCATTTAATGCAAAAATCGAGAATATACATATTATAACCTCGAACGCAGCACAAGTTGTGAATGAAGACAACGAAAGGAAAATGATTGTATCTGGGAAAAGTACAGTTGCGTTGCAGGTTACCTTGAGATTTTTCTTTACTGTGAGTCCTGTTGCTCAGTGAAAGTTGCAAGACTTTGGCTGCAGCGTCATTTATAAAGCCGCCATTATCCCTTAAACATGTCGACGCATTAGAAAAAGTGTCCCCAATGAACACTCTGGATAACAACGGTAATCCTACCCAAGTGGTTTTTAAACAAGAACAAAGAGACCTAAGTAGTATTTCTAAGTAGGGATTATGTTCACACTCCAGGGATATATTTTTCTCGGCAGTTTCCCTGTTTTCTAACGATAATAGTGTATGGTCACGTTTCTACATTTGTCAACAGTAGAGGCGAAACGAAAACAAAGTTAGACACGAAACTCGAAATTTCATGAACAGAGGATTGTATATAAAATGGAAGATTTTGTTTCTTCTTGGTTACCCATAATCATTTCCAGAAAGCTGTAGGTAGGGATTCGAAGGTATACTTTTGGAAAAATTACGTTTGACCGTGAGCAAAACATGGGCACAACCAATCCTTGAATTAAAGGTGATGAATTACGTTTGTACTTTTATTGCAAAAACATTGAAATGTTACACGAAAATTAAAGAACAGAATGATCACCATATTCCATAATAACAATATATTCATGAGGGTTTGAATTTATCAAAGCATCCCTGTCACCCCTAATATAAATCATAGTTGAGAATTTATATACATTTGCACGAATTCCACTCAACAAATCCACAAGGTTTTAAATACAAAGCTATCACCCAAGACAAAATATAATCCTGTCTTCCAGCAAGATTGATATTGGTGTGATGTATCGGCAATGTGGATATATAACAGCTTTCTAAGAATTGGTATATTAAATCCCTTACAAGATTTACATATGAATATAAAATACTTTTTTATAAAATGGGGATAATGTAGTTAACTATGCTATAGTTTACATGTTCGTGTGCAAAAACAAAGTAAATGATGATCTCAAAGTTTTGAACCGTCATTGCAAACTCTGCTTTTATCTATATTTCTTGAGCCTTGAGTTGCTGAAGAGTCTGGTCATTTCAGTGAATCATCAGTTAATATTTAATGTTGATGAGAATAATGACTTTTATATTGTTTTGTCGAATAACGATACTGAGATGTGGAATAAAATTCGAGGGGTACGACAAAAATGATATTATAAAAGACATTAAAGCGGAATAGTGAAAGTGAGCTGACACAACAGAATAACAATATGTTTCACCATTGAGGTTCTGAAGCAACAAACCAGTTTTTTGCGAAATATCGGGTAAAACAATTTGAGTTAATGAATTTGTAATTTACTTTGAAGCAACGTATCTGGTTCTTTTCGCCTCATTTCTCCATATATCTTGCCAGACCAGGTACACGACGTGCTTTCCATTATATATATATATATATATAGAAGGTAATAAAAGACGAACGGAGAATGAGATTTGTTCCAAACTGCAGAGTGTAACAACTCAATTTCCCCATTCTCCATTTCGCCCGATTTTTGTTACATGATGCAAGAATTGTCTTAAGAGAAAGAGAACTGTGTAGGGAGAAAGTAAAATGGAGAAAGTGTGAATATGATTTGTTCTGGGTTTGCAAGTTGGAGCATGAATATGGATTCACATAATAGGATGAAATAATAAAGCAGAAGGCACGTTCTAATTTCCATCCTCGAAGGAATGTAATTCACCAGTGAGCTGGGTACATGAAAATAAGTAGATATAATAATACTATGTCAAGGCTTCAGTTATATTCTTATACTCCATCATATTGTAGAAAAAGAATTTAGGAGGAATTTACTCAGTTTACAAAAGCAAGCGTGCTTTCCAAACCCAGAACTAACAAAAAGAGACACCAGTATTCATTGTATCAAAGTTAACGACTTCTCTCAAGCATTCAAAAAATCAAATTATTATTTTTGTCTAGAAGGCCTATCATTTTTCTCTAAAGTAATGGTAACAGTTTTTCAAGTCTTTTGTCTCATCCATTCTATTCTAAATACAAAAAACATAATAATATAAGACAAAGTATTATGTAGTTGTTGGTGGCAACAAAAGAATACTTTTAGGAGTTGCTAGTGTATATCATTTGATTTAATCCTACTTTAGGAATGGAGCTACAAATAAAATAGTGAATACAAAGCAGTGCCAGAGTCGTGAAGAAGTAACTACCCTGTTATAAAGTACAGCCCATAACCGTAAATTTGAAAAAACTGATCATTTAATGCTCCATTGAAGTATTTAAAAACGAGTGCAAAATATTCAAATTTAATAAATTTAAACACTCAATCTAAGGCGAAATATTTTACGAAACTCTTCTTGTGGAATTAATCCTTGTTCTGTGAAATGGGCTATATTATAGTTTATAGTCGAAAGTATCCTTTTAAGAGTTTTGTGGCCGAATTTTACAATGGAAATAATTTGCCAGAATTATTTGACATTTGTTAGTAAGATATATTTTTCTAACCTATTTGTGACTTTCCAGTATATTGTTCTCAATTTTGATGGAAGAGCAAAAATGGTCAAGTCTGAGAATAGAGAAGTTAATAATTCTACTGTTTCAACAAAGCTATTCTATTTTGCCTACCGATTTAATATTTTCAACCGGACCAATGTCATGTCATTTAACTTTCTAAAAGCGGATCTTGATGTTTGGATCAAACGAAAGAAAAATCTAGAACTCCAACTGGATATATACGAACGAGCACATTTAAAAATACTGGTATGTACAGTGAAAGAATCTAAATCACAGGATTGTGTCAGTGTGATTCATACTACATGCGCTTTGCAGTATTTCATGTAATCATATCACAAAAGTAATCCAGGATGTAGGGTCTGTAAGATGTCTCTAGCCTTTCCATCACTCTTTAAATATTATGTCCACCATGTAGTTTTTTTTTTCTCTAGCTATATTTAAACATTGTATGTAGGTATATGAATTATATCATTTACAGAAAACAATATATCTGTGTAGCTGCAAATTTCAACCAAAGTCCATTTAATATGATTATGTTTTTACATCCGTATATTGTCTGTTGTCTGACATCACTTCTGAATATGACTTATCCGCAAAGGTACAGATAAAAACAATTTACTATTAAAACTAGCATTGCATGCAGACCATTAGTTTTTTTGTTTCAATATGCTACTTAATTCTGAACTTACAAATAGACTTTAATTTTAAATTTCAATGGTTGTTAATTTTGATTTTCTAGCTGATTTATCGGTCAAGATAATAATATTCAGTAATACGAACAATTCTATATAAACGACTGTTGTTGAAGCTTCTTCTCTGGGAAGAGATATTTTTCTAGGCAAATAATCCTTGTTTTCTGTTCCCTTTTCGGACAGTAGAATGCTATCAAAAGGCGTGAACGAGAAAAGAATGAGTCTCTAGCGTGCAATAAATTGTACACTGCGTATTTTATACGAGCAACAAAATAGACAATATTTAGATCTCCACTGCAATCCTTCTTCCTTACTGCCAATTTTGCTGTTAACATGTTTGTGCCAAGGGAGCCATTTCCAATCCAATGTAAAGTGTGAATAGATTATGTAATCAAATTTCCCTTTGGGGTGTGTTAACACTGACAATTTAAATATATCTTGCGTTCAGAATTTTGCCTTTGGTTTAAGAATACAGAATCCTGTAATACGCCTTGCTTGTGGATATTTAATGTAACTTGTAATTTTATTGCATATTTTTCCAGAACGGTAAATTCTCAAAATATTTAATATTTGTGGCAGGATGTATGTAATGTATCAAATCGGAACAAAATGGACACAAAAAATCAATGAGTTAAATTGCATCAATTTTTTAAATAAAAACGGCATGCCACACTCATCCTTCTTGATGACTACACGGGATTTTATTCTTCAATATTATTTAATAGCTGTTTATTTGTCATTGCCTGTCTTAGCCCATTTACCAATCCATAAAAGTACATCAGAAACCGTAAATGATGTAAAGTGGTGCTGCAAATGTTAGCAGACTTCTTGTAATAATTAAACGCATTTTTGAAACCTGATGAGGTGATTGTAGAGAAAATCAATTCATTGATTATCAGTGCATGGTAGGATTGGGAGCATGAAAAGGAAATTAAAATTCAATCCAAAGAATTTTCCGGTCTATCTTGTGGTTGTCATTGTTCTGCCTACTGCCGTCAGTATTTATGTCGAAAATATCGTTACTCGCACGGTGAAATTTAACTAATACATTTTTGGAGCAGACATTGTCTTGAGTCCTTTTGATTTTTCAAAATAAATGGTGAGAAATATTGTGTAATTTTGTCATCGATAAAAATCAACAAAAGAGAGATATAATATATCATATCGCGTTATAATTTATCATTAGCGCTGTCAACTATAAATAACATATAGTTCAAGGTGAGATACATGTTCATAAAATTAAACAGATAGGTTTTAAGTGCTAACTTTCTATCTATGCATGCATAGTTACTTCATGCTCTACTTCGTGACAGATCAATTTTTTATCAAAATTCTCATTTTTGCAACTCTCCAATTTAACTGAAGCACCAACGGAACAATCTTAAACCAAATTATAATGGTATGTTTTAAGAAGAATATTTCTCGCCTCAATCACAATTTGCATATTATCTCCAAAATATCATCACCGACAATGGAAAACAAGTCTTGAAAGAATTTTCAAATACCTGAACTAGCAAAGGGATGGTGAAATGCTAACTTGATTTCTTTTCTTCTATCGAGCTAACATGCTAAAATAGTAGGTTTCTTCCCTGATAAATTCAAGGTAAAATATAAAAGCCGTGGTCACTGTAGTTTGCATGCTCTACAAGTAAAGTACATCCAAACACGCAACCCATGCATGAGAAAGGTGGTGGATCCGAAATGATGT
>JAHZMV010006799.1:0-11929 GCA_027743765.1 Coecobrya sp. COE2
TGTGGGAAAACGGGACATGTTCTAAAAATACCTCTGACTGGGTCATCAGTCCAATCAAATCAAGTTGGAAATTACCACATAGTCATTTCATGTTTGAGGGACACATTAAAGTTTAGTGTGAAAACTGACGGAATCAAGTCAAATTGTGTTAGACTTTTTAACGACAAGGCAGAGAGGAAGAAGAGAAGAGCGAAAAGTTCTGTGGCGGTAGCCGAAAAGAGACGTTGAAAAAGAGATTTTTTTCTTCGGTGCAAAAAGCCATATCATTGCTAAAAGCAATTTGGTGGAAGGACTAAACGGAGTGATTAGTTTTTGTTAAATATTTACTTTAAACACCGGGGAAAATGAAGGTCCCTCTGGAGCCAATCAGCGTTGTCATTGTGGGTAAGTTACTCGTTTTGGTAATTAGTCTCTTGGGATATTTTTTGTCTAGAATATGTATACCACCCCATTCATTCCTTCATATTGTGAATTCCCGTTTGGTAAATGGTAAATTTGCACACGTGTGTCAGACACTAAAAAGCATGTACCTATCTATTCGTCGTCAGAGATGACTTTGAGTTCGTGAAGTGGTCTCTCAAAGCAGCAAAAAAATGTATTTAGCAGTCTGCAAAAATAATGATGATGACACAAGTTTCCGTTCTTTGTTCTACTTGTTTACGTTGTTGTATAATATGAGATTCATTAGCCGTATTATCTGTGACATTTTTTGCATGAGATTACTTTTGCTTGCACTCATGCCTTTTTGCTCTAAATCTAAAATCCAAAAGATTACTCTACTGGCCAACCGAATGAATGGGAAAAAATGTAGCTTGGCTTAATTTCTAATCGCATGATGTCTCAAGTGTTGTTATTGTATTTAAAGCTTTCCTGACGCTTGTTATTAACGTGCCATGAATAAATTTAGCCAGTAATTTATTTTCAGTCATCATCCACCAAATGCCTCTAGGGTTTAAAAATAATAATTACAGAGTGTCTTTATGTCCTGCTTTTATATTTGCAAAGATAATTGCATAATATAAATCATTGAAAGATGTCTCATCATCATCGTATTAACGCCAAAGTTAGTAGCAACCTTGCTTAAAACCAAAGTCCATGTTTTTACCAGTAATTAATAAATGTGTAGCTCAGTTTTCGTTTTCGTTTTAGTTTTACACTTGCACTGTTTTGGGATGCACATGCAATTAAACAACAATAATGATTTTTATTTGCCTGGTGGCCGTGTGTGCAGTTCAATGATCGCCGAAATAGGCAATTTGGCAATCACATATTGATTTGGCAAGAACGATGTCGACTGAATTTTCTTATCTTTTTTCTTTTGAATATGTCATTGATATTACTTGGTAGTTTAGCACGTTGTAATGCTGACAGCTTAAGAAAAGACTTTTTTTTCGATTTCCTTGGATAAAGCTACCACTTTGTGAAGTAAATCCTTCTGACGAAACAAAGATTACTATTGCGTCTTACTGTACAGGGATAGATGTATGAAATACTATGCGTATTTGTCACTTATGAATTTATGAATACAACCTTTCGTGCTCTTAGATTATAATGTATTGGCCATCAATTGACTTTAAGATGGAAGAAAAGATTAGCATGGAAAAACATGGATTGAAAAATTGTTCACTCTTTTTGTCACTACATCATGTCATCTTCTTTCTAAGAAAAAACGCTCATCCATTTTGAATTTTAACAATGCAAAGGAAGGGAAACACAATAGAATCTTTCAGAGAGGAAGAGCATTAGGTATTGCATTTGGGTTAGACATAATTTTTGCGTTCGCATTCATTGAGACGCATACTAACTCCAAATTTCAGAGAGATTTTTAGACAGGACTGACAAGGGAATAAATAATAATACGTGATCTTATTACACCATTTACACTCGCCAGCCACACAAGCTGCTCAGTTTTATGAATCGTTTAGCATTATTTTTTTGCTGGATCCCATTACATTTTCACGTACACATAATATAACAACTCATGTGAGATCCAGAGAACAACCACTACATTATTTTTTCTCTCATTTTTTTTTAAATTCATGTCCAACCTAGAGACGACGTGTCTCACAACCACAGTGTGTATCTCAGTGTGGAAGTTAGTTAATGTGCATGTTTAATACATGAAGCAAAACCAAATTGTTGTTAGAGAGAGACCTTATATCGCATTATTCATATAGTCCAAAAATATTAAAGTGAGATTTTTTAAAACAAGGAACAATAACAGGATGCTACATTGTAGATTATAGAGAGAAGCAGAACTGATCTATGTACTCAGCAACCAAAGAATCAGCGTAATAATCATTTCTGTATTGGTGCTTTTTGCGTCAGTTGGATGTGAATATATAGCTAAACTGTTCGTAAATGAAAATTTACATTTGGTTGCATAATAATAGTTGAAATTGCATTGAAGAGAAAATTCCCAGGTTAGTATTTTTCTCCAGAGAATTCTGGAAAAATTTGCATTGGGCTTGTAAAAAGAAGTTTGGCTACAGAACAGGAAATATACTGCAAGTCTTACGTAGACTTTAAACGTATTTTGTTTTAACAGAGTTACGATATTTAATACTGTCACGATTTAGCAAGGTGGGTACGGTTAGGTCAGTTTTAAAATTTAAATTGTGAGTAAGTGCTCATTAATTAAAGAAAAGTGCTTAGGAGCAGGCATACAAATTTTCAAGGTCAGTGTGAAATTTTTATAGCCCATTTTGTCTGAAATAAAAATATATCTGTCTAGTAATTTTCTTCGACTATGAAATGAAATGGGCTTGTTGAATTCAATCGGAATCATGATAAATGATATGTTACAACTTAGATGGAGTGATATGGTGTTAATTAATTAATATTGAATATAGCACTGTAATGTTTTCACTTAATAAGCAGAAAAATTAATCGAAGAATTCGAGTGGAGAGTTCGTATTTTCAGGTTGCCCCAACTTAATGCTCGGTTTTGTTGTATGGTTTTTGCAGTGTTGAGCTGCCTTAGCCTTGCGGACGGTAAAGGAGGTAGTGGCGGAGGAGGAGGTGGTGGACGTGGTGGTGGGGGTGGAAGGGGATCTTTTGGTGGTAGGTCTTATTCCAGTGGAAGCAAAGGACTATCCCGACGAGGGGGAGCTGCAGTAATTCTGGGAAGCGGGGCAGCTGGATACGCAGCATACAGGGCTCATAAAAACGCCAGGAGAGATCAAGACCGTAAGAGGATAATCAAACTCGAAATAAAACTTATCTTTAAGATTTTTAAACATTAACACATTTTCTTTATGTTTGTATAATTATAATTATCACAAACAAAGGTGACAGGGACGGCAAGGATAACCCAGAGTTTGATTCGTATGAGCATTACACGGATTCTGACGGAAAATACGATTACAAAACTCAGGAATCAACCTCTTATTACGGTACATTATGAATTTATAACATGTAAGAAAACAAAAATGTGGTTTGTAACTTTTTATAATTTCCAACCAACCTTTAATGTTTTCACTACAGCTTCAGAAGGAATCGGCATGTCTGCCTGGGCCCTGATTTTTCTTATTCTCGCATTTATTGCGTTGGGGACGGTTGGCTGGTACTGTTGCAACGTATTCCTGCCGGTGTGGCAAGACAACCGGCAAATGAGAAGGAGTTCAATGATAGGAGAAAGTAGACGGATGAAGGACGAAGTTCCACTTCAGGAAACACCGTCCACAGCTACTCCGTCACCTTAAAAGTTTCCCCTAAGATACATCTCAAAAAAGCTATATCTGCCACACTTTATGTTCATCATGTCAACAAGTCAATTATTTGTAAAATACCGAAAAAGTCTGATCTTCACTACTTTGATGGACCAATGACTATGACGCACTCGCACTCTCTGTACCAAACTGTAAGAATGACAGAAAGAGAAGTAGCAACTTTTACACAATCACGTAGTATTTTACCCACCCGAGTGAAAATCAAAAATATGACCATCAATTTACAGCGAAAATACATCCATTTTCTTAAATAGAATTATGAGGGGAGACGCTCTGTCTATAATTTTTTGTTAAACTTGTTATTTTCTTTGTTTTAATTTTATGGAATTGTTTCTTTATTTTAATGCGCGTTGGATTTGGATTGTACAAAAGTGTTCATTAGGGAATACGTAAGCAATAATTAAATTGATAGGAATACTACTACCGTTGGTAGATAAACGTTTATTTTTTAAATGTGGTATTTAATGCAAATAATTTTTCTAGAATGAATTGGATGCATTTATTTTTCTAAAAGAAGCAAAAATGTTTATAAATAAATGTGAGAAATAGAGATTCTTACTTTAGTATACGTACTTGGAATGTTATTGTGCGTTGAATTATATATGAAGGAATGTGTAAGTATTATCGTTTATTATTGTCTTCTGTGAAATATTGTATAAAATTTAAGATTGCTCTATAATACAACTTTACCTCTATCACTACATACTTATTTAAAAGAGCTTAAACCTCAAAGATGTACAATATTGTAAAAATATATACCTATATTAATACTGGACGTAAAATGTTAAACAAGCAATAAGGTAATTCCATTTCATACTATACATGTGTAGCAATATGGTAATACTGTGTTTTCCAAGGACATCTATTTTCCATTTTCCAATCATTGTTCTAATAACTTTTATCATGTGTGTACA
Organism: Coecobrya sp. COE2; assembly: GCA_027743765.1. Lineage (NCBI taxonomy): Eukaryota > Metazoa > Arthropoda > Collembola > Entomobryomorpha > Entomobryidae > Coecobrya > Coecobrya sp. COE2. The sequence goes on from JAHZMV010006799.1 coordinate 4,646, forward strand.
GACAATATCTAATATTAGTTAGAAATATATAGTGTTTACCTATATTTGTTATTTATATGACGCTTATGAGTTTACACTGTGCCTGTGTTCCGTTAAAGCACTTGTTTGTAATTTAAAGTTACATGAAAATAATATGTACGTTGGAGTTTCATTCAATATAAATTATAAAGTACCAGGACAGGTCAATGAGTAAAAAAATAAATACATAATAATATTTAAAAACTAAATGTATCACTTTGAAAGTAAAAATAGTTATATGTTTGACTGGGTTATCCTTTTGGCATCCAAAATTTCACATTCACCGTGATACGTTCGGTTGACTACTTTCACTCTGGTTGTTAACATACTTATAAATTAGTTGCCGACTGAATGAAACAAATTGTTTTCTTTTTGGCTTGATGATAAGCAATATATTCTTTTCTGTAGTTTGTGATTCATTTTCCACCCGAGGTGGCTGAATAATATCGCTTGTTGATATGGAGTCGTTCATGGAATGAGAATGCCTCTTGAGATTATTTGAGTTTAATCGGTTTTCATTATCCGAGTCGGATATGTGATCAATATAGGAATGTTCGTCAACTGGATCAGATTTGATCACGTAGCTGGAAATGGGTTCCCAATAAACTTGTTCTTGAGGCTGCTCTGGTGGCAGCGGTGGAAGATTATTATTTGGGATAACTTGAGAAAAGGTTTCTGGATCCAAGGTGACTATGGTATCCTGGAGGTAAACATTGTAGGTGGGAATGTCGTTAAGTAGTTGAGGTTCCTGTTTCGTATGAAAGGGTCTTAAATGGTAGTGGTATCCGGTATTATTAAAGTCTGGATCGTATTGGTCAATATCAGGCAGACTTATGTTCATCTGGGAACCAAAGCCGTACGGCTTTTTGTCACGAGTGAACAAATAAAATTTTCCACGAGCGCTGTAAACAGAGAGACGAGAGATTATTAAAGTTAATTAGTGAGTAATTAATGTAATCAATGTTTAAAGTCGCTACTACTACTACGTACCTATGAGGTGAATGTTCTCCCATGAAAACTATATCCTCCGGATTACACGGACATTCTCCCTTCAGATAATGATCCCAGTTCTCACAACGACATGAGGGGAAAGCCACTGGAGAAACAATGCTTTCGGCGAAAAAGTTTACGGAACGGGCGTGGTCGCATTCAATTTCTGAAAGCATGGCAAATATACATATTACACTTTCCACCGATTATACCCACTTGACAAATAGCATTAAAATATTTTTTACCTTCATAAGCGTACGTCCATTTCAAAGGACATCCTGGTTGCGCCCTTCCTGAATTAGGATAGTAGTCTGCATGACCCAAAGGAATTCCTAGGCCTAAGTGCCCCTCCATAAATGCTCGTCCACTGTTTGTATGAATAATGTCAACGAACAAGGCATCATTTTTGTCCAGCCGACGATTATCGTCAACCAACCTAAAAGTCGGCTGCGCAGGATCGAGTCCTCTAATACGTTTAAATATAATTCTAATTAATTTACCGATGAATTGGCAAGCACAAAAATAATCATTGTCATTCATCTTATTACGTTATTCGTCCAATCCTTCCTCCCATTTGATATCCCGCAATCCCCGCAATATGTGCTCCCCAAGAGAATCCCAACAAATGAAGCCCTTCCAAGGTAATATGCTTTGTCTCCCACAAAAACTGGATCATGGCAGTCAACTGCCTTGCAGCCAAATCCGGAGCTGCCGTCCAGTAAAATGCAGGTAACGCAAAGAAAGTGTAGTCAATAATGACCACATTGAGATCAGCCATATGCAAATAAGCATCCCTCAGCGATACTATCCAGTCCTCCAGGTAAATCTCATTGGCACTGTGTGCATACCCATGCACAATAATTTTTGTTAAGCGTCTCGCATCAAAATTTGACCTGCGAATGGACTCCACATCTCCAATTTTCAGGTCATGCGCCAACTTGGGATTACGCCTAGTCCACAGTTTGAAATTGATGTGATTTTTCAAGTTGAGCCAGGCAAACAAGTTGTCTCGCGTAATATTATCCTTTCTCGCCTGATAAGGGTCGTTGACAATATGATGGACATGTTTGCGTCGGAAGAGAAATGTGCCCACGCCTTTTATAGGTAAACAGAAAATAATGACATGAGATTATTCAAGAAAAATGATCTTGTTAATATTTTTTCTTTGCATCTTTTGGGTTGGACTCATACTTGGAATGTTTATCGTGACCAGATAAAGAGCACAAATTAGGAATGTTGCCAAATCCCATTGGATCCTCATAATATTATTTTATCCTGAAACTTTAGATGATGATTTGGAAATCTTCATACATGGAAATATTCACTGTCACGACCACCACCTCCTCCATTCATTTTTTATACAAAAGGTCATGAATTATTTCATAATATGGAATTCATATGCTTTAATCGAAAACTGTCCAAGAATTCAACTCCTGGGGCATTATAAGAAAAAAACTCAACAACCCTGCTTCTGATACTGGACACTTGTCACTAATATCACTTCAGTGTTTTATGGCCTTAGCACAGCAATAAATCGACTTTCCATAGAAACATCAAAAGGCTTTCATGGCACCATGGGAACAAATTGCAGTAACGATAACAAACAAAATGATTGATAACGAGACAGGTAAAGTTTTACAACTGTCTTCACCCAACTGGTATTCTATAAAATTTAGATTCCTGTCATATTTATGGCATTTTATCATAAAACAATATTCCGTATTTTTTATGAATATTATGACTTTTTGATGCTTTTCCCAATTGAATACAGACGCATAAAGCTTCATCAGACATGACTGCAGAGATCAAAGGGCAATTCAAATAATGGCTCATTTTTGTACACATTTCATTCGTGTGTGCATCACATGCAACTTTGAAAGTCAAGCCACCACGCTTATGATATGATTTTACTGAAAAAAAGTGAAAACTAGTGTGACGACTTTTTCAAATGGAATCATTACATGGTTTGCTACTAGGACGTTCTTCTAGATTATGGCTGCTGGTAAATACTAGACAAAATGGGAGTGACTATTTCTGATTGCTGACAACTATAATAACTATTGATATGGAATAAAGATATACTTTTTCCACTGGGAGGTAAATAATAAAGATGAATTCTTTAAAAAAACGAGTGATATTGCTCACGTCTCATTTTTCACTGGTCACATCCGTCTTACGCGTGCACACACGTAACCAATAAATTGGCTAACTAAAACATTATCATCCATTCATTTTTGTAAAAGAAATTTAATGTGTCAATTGAATTGACACAATGTGCATGTAGCAGGTTCTTTAGTATGAACTATAATAGGCCAATGCAGATTTTTTAAATTGGTCATGAATCACTATAAATTATAATTTGGGATATAGTTACCAATCCGCTTTTTCTTGGGCAAAAATTAACTAAATTTTATTGTAAAGAAATTGGAACTTGAAGAATATACCTATCTATTCGTTTATCATGCTCGCGAATCTATTTTTTCCTTCTCTTAAGCCATCTTAGGGTTAATATGCGTTCTACCGGAAGTGCAGTCCGGCTGATACGAAAACTAGTAATTATTATTATCATTATCAGAGAGATGGTAGAAGAATGAGAAAAAGTTTTATTTTATATCGCCTCTAGCTGTCTGCACAAATTCAGAAAGGAAACGTGTTATACAACACGTTCGGGAAAAATAAGAAAGATTGTAGAAAATGATATGAATAGGTAGGTACAAATCTAAAATCTAAAAGTGAATGGTGTGATGGCAGTAGCGTTTTTTTGCACGGTGGATGAATTCACTTACTTACGTCATCCGTAACTATTCTGGTGCGGTACCTACGTAAAATAAATGAAAAAATAATTCATGAAACTGCCAAAGAATAAAAATAAGTGTATACATTCTGGGGAAAATTATAGAGGAATAAGTAGATAAAAAGCGATAAGATTACCAGATAAGGTGTTACACTTGCAAATAATATTTTTTGCAGATAAAAAATGTGTTGAAAATGGTTGAAAAAACAGAAAGGAAAGAGTTATGGAGTACACACGCGCTGACAAAAACGAGTGGAGTGTGAGTGGGCATTGACATTGCCAAAAATAATAATAGCAGACAGACAACATAATTAAATAGAGACAACCGAGGCGTTATGATTATTACGTTTTTACTTTTTTATTATTCACTCAAATCTATATAGCATCATCATAATTGTCATTTTTAGAACAAATATCAATAAACCTTTTTTTAAATCATCTTTACGTACTTGAACTTGTATATCTATTAATTCTCTGTTTTAACTACAATTTAATTATTTGCGTTTTTAATGATTATCATTATTAATGGAAGCACGCCTATATAACTAACATAAATGTAACATAACAAACATTGTACTGCTTTTATAATAATTATTTTTATATAACTATGTAATTGCTTATTAGTACTTTTTTGCAAAAAGCAAGCCGTTCATAACATAATCTTGTAGGCTACGGAGAAGATTGCAATGCGCTGTACATCCATCATCATATTTACTAATAATTTTATATTCTATTACAATATTGTTATATAGATTGTCTTAAACTTAAATATTATAAAGTACAATGATAACTGACACTGACAACAAGTTACTTTGATAATTGTAGCATTACTACTTTTATCAATTCGCATCCAGGCCACTTTTCTTTGAGATGTATACTTAATCGCTAATTGCTTACTAAATTTGCAAAATAGGAACTTAACACTTTTGTAGAAAAGCAGAGAGAAAGCAATTAATTTAGATAAATGAATGATACAGTTAATTTAACCAAACCTGAATTTATACAATTCCACACAAGTGAAAGGTGACACCTTTCAACCATTCTATTTGTATCCATAATTAGCATTATGATAATTAAATTAAATTGGCTAAACAATTAGTCAAGCAAAACGAGTATATTTTTTTTTCTTTAACAAATATAATTATCGGGGCAGCTATAAATATCACTACAAATACATCAACTAGCATATCATTTATACTTTTAAATTGTGTAACATTTGAAACGTAATCTACGTAACTTATGTGTATATAATTAATTAAATCAGACTAATCTCAATCGAATCCATGCCCTTGTCCATCCATCTTATACAGCCCTTCTACAAGAAATTTTCGTGCTGAAACCATTTCAACTCTGTCTTGTAGAAGCTCTGTGCAATCCAGTTCCTCTGCAAAATATCCAATCGCTCTTGGCACAAAAACAGGGGCTTGCCCCTTTTAAGCTCTAAATCCTCTTCGCAAAAACTGTCCAAAAATATGGATCCCCAAATGCACGCCTCCTTCTCCCGCACAATAAGGATTTCCGAGGTCATCACCGACAAAAACAGTCCCGTACCACGCCCACATTTTCTTTGGCAGTGAGACACAACTTCTGACACTTCCAACTCCAAATCAAAGCAGCATAGTTCATTCAAGCACAAAATTTCCCCACAAATTAAACACAAGGCAGGTGTACTCGGCACCAACTCACATTTTTGACATTTGACCTTTCGATAATTCTCAAATATAGTGTCATACTCTCGAGGCAGTCTTATCAAGCCAGGTCGGTCATACAAGTATAAATGCGACTTTAGCAATTCCGCCGCTCTCTGAACCCCATCTCCACTGTTACTGTTTTCGGTGTCCATTGTTGACCTTTGCTGTTGTTTTTGATTGTTAAGTGAGCTCATGAGCTCTAAGCACCAATTGGCAATCACTGATTCACACTCTAACGCCGAGTCACCTTCGCCCCAAAACATGAAATCTACACAAGACCTGTCAGCATGACGGCTCTCGTCACCCCCATTCATGTCATCTTGCTCGCTAATCATGATAACGGCTGGTGGCTGACCTCCCAACCCCAGGAATTGTATCATTCCAGTGAAATCCTGTGATGGACACTTTTTCCCGTACAATTCCGATTTCAAGTGGGATGCACTCTTGAGAAAGGGGAGGAGCATACTTTCCACAAGGTTCTCAATGAAAGCTGCCTCGGGAACGTCTACATTTTTCCCGTTGTGATTTCCATTTTCATCTTGACTTGCCCCAGTGGTTGAATCTGTCACTGCTGCTGCTTGCTTTAAAGCAACTACTTGTTCGTCTGAAAATTTCTCAAAGTTCTTAAGAATCTCTCCCATAATTATTTCCAGTTTTACAGTTGACTCATTATAAACCCGGGAAATTTCTAGACGTTCCATTTCACTAAACTGGCTACAGATTGCGGTGAGCACTTGAACAACACGAAGATTATAAAGAGTCTGCACCACTCCATTAAATATTCCGCCGTTTGACTCGGAACGGGTTTTCATTAGTGGTAGGTCGAGGACAAAGTGGTACAAGGCGGTTTCCACGTCTCTTAAAAGCGTTGGCAACTCCCCGTTCCCCTTGGACGCCTTCTTGCCACAAATCATTTCCCAGTTTTGAGCAAGCTTCCGACCGTAGCCAACCGGAAGTGTCTTGTACTGATACTTTATCACTGACAGCAAGGGTAACAAGGAGGATAGCTTTTTTGTTGAGTGGGATGCTGCCGCCGACGAGGACGCCGCCGCCGGGGTCGCTGACCCGCTGCCACCACCCACCAATCCAATCCCACCGCCACCGGGAAGCTCGCTTAGCTTCAACTGTCTTTCCACCGCTTGTCTCAAGTGGGACGTGAGAAGAAATGATGAAACGAGTGGGGATGCGGTATCAAACTCTTTGAGCATTTTGACCAAATCCCCTTCAAAGTTATTCCAGGCGCAGGCATTAATATCTTGAATGAAGCTGTCCACTGCCCTCTGCTCGGCGTTGGACAAGGTACACTTGTTCCTTTTCTTAATCATTTTGGAAATTTCACTAAAGTCGCTAAAAAGGGATGTTGATGATGTACTTAAACTTCGGGTCAGACTGGTGGGAATAATTGGCAGGAAGGAGTTTCCCAGTTGTCTGCAAAGCGGACACGAGTATTCTTTGTAGGTAAATGAAATGACTGATTTGTTGCCGGCCGACCCGACAGCGGCTGTTGAGGTAGATCCTTGGCTTGAGGAGGCAGGTCCTTTTTTCACGTATGCCATGTAAGAGGTGAAGCAATCTTGATGAATAAGATGACCACAGGATTGGACTTGTACTCCAAAGCCGGGGTCCAATGGAATGTGCTGGATGACACTGGAATCGTCATAGTGTCTCAAGTACTCTTCCAAAGTTTCCTTGTGAATTCCTTTGAGAAAGGGACCGTTTCCCTCGGGAGTGTGAAGTCTTTGGTAGCCGAGGATATTGCAAGGGCTGAGGTATGTCATCAAGCCGAAGGGG
>JAHZMV010006800.1:0-15990 GCA_027743765.1 Coecobrya sp. COE2
AAAATGACATGGCCACCACCCACCCTCATGTGCCGAGGGGGTGGGTCAAAAGTAAATATTTGATTTAAAAGTTGAAAATTGGCATACAGGTACATTGAGACAAACTAATTTCAAAAGTTATATGAACGGCCCCCTTGCTCCACCCCATGCCGCCAGGGGGTGGGTCAAACATAATTATTCAACTTAAATGCTAAAAATCGTCATACAGGTACTTAGATACATACTGACGTCAAAACTTATATGAATGGCCCCCTTGCCCCATCCTATGCACCCTGGTGTGTGTCAAAGTAAGTATTCGATATATGTAAATAACCAAATAGTCGAATAGTTACGTTTGACTGGCTTTCAGTATGTCAGTAGTAAATAATGTGTTTTGTTACTGGATTTTAGTTTATTGCCAATTTTTGTGTGTGGTGAAACTGCGTACAAAACAACTAAATGTGAAATCTTTATCTCTGTGACTGTTCAGTTAAGCCCCGTAGTGGGAACTGTATGCTTAATGTAAACAATGATGTGACACAGGTTACGAATGAACCCTGCTTTATTGATAAGAAAGTATTCCTATGTATATGGTGATAATGACCTTGGGTTAGTTACATTATTGTTAGTAGTCGTGCCTTAATTCAGGTAATCTAGTACTTAGTAATTGTGAGTCATTGCGTGCCCTTGGCACGTAACAGTTTTTAAAGCATGGGTTTTTTTCTTCGGCCGACATATATTGCGACATTTACATTGCCAGTTATAGCAGACATTGTCTTGCAATTTCCTAAAATGAATTTTGTAGTGCGTGTTTTTTTTGCAGAAGAGGCAAAATGGCTTTGATATCATGTGTGTGCTAAAATGGTGGTTGCTTTTTGTTTGATTCCATTTCCTTGAGTGCTTTCTGATGATGGTATGGTAAAAGCTTAGTAAGACTGAAATGTGACCCCAACCTTTCTCCATCAGGAGCTTGTCCTTGGGAAGGAATTTTTCTTCATGTCGGTCAACTAAGTATCGTGCTTCGTAAGATCGTCTGGTGTGCTAAATTGTGCCTTTATTTCTTTTTTGTTGTTAATCATTAGTATGTAGTTGGCAATTTGAGCAGTGAGTTAAGAAGAAGACGCGGCAACTTCTCAGTAAGACCTAAGTGATTGAATTGCAGAATTTAGTAATGGGTCATGTGCCCTGGTTTTTTATGATTATCCATTGAAACTGTTGTACTGACTGAATGTATTAAGTTTGGGGATTGTGAGAAAACCTTACACCCGACTCATTATCCAACAACGCGCAATATTACTTGAATAGTATGACAAGTTCATGGACCAGAACTATTGAATGATATTGACATGCAGTTCCTCACTAGCCGCAGCAGCAAATTAAAGATACGATATAGTAATTTAAACTCCAAAAATCTACAACTGAATTCTGTGGAAACATACGTTAACTTATTGGTTTTATCTTGTTGATTGAAGTAAAATGAAATGTTGCCAAGATAGCCAAGTTCCTCGGAAATTAAAATGCTTAAATTTAACTTAAATTTAAAACGAAAAATCCAAACAAAAGAAACAAATTATTGAGCATATATGACGCATAAATCGAAACGAGTATTTGGTTTTGTGGTAGAGTTTAATTATTGAATGCGATTTTAACTCTATGATGTAATCCGCCCACTTGATCGTCCTAATTTACTTGTGCCAGTATATTTAGTGGAAATGGACTGTAATCTTTGTTTTACTAAATATATGGATATAGGATGCATCATCCATTTATTTTTTCAAATGCATAATAAGATGTAAAGTTTTGCATTATTATTAAACAGAAATGTTTCTAGTAGTCACTATTGAAAAGTATCGGTTTATGATATACTGAGACCCTTTTCCGGGTTTCGGTGGAAATATTATGCAATGTTGGTGTGTGCGTGCATAAGGTCCTGTGAATAAAGATAGTGAGCGAGATCTTGCTACGGTAGAAGGATAACTGCGACTGCCGATCGTATTTATTTCATCATTCAATCATCTTTCATCCATTATTATAGCTTGTAATTATTTAGGTTATAATTAGGTACATTATTGATGTAATATATTAGGTATGCAACAGAGAAATGTAACTTGTGTAATAGTGGGTTAATAGGTATGCCATTCATGACAAGTTTGTTTATATTATATCTATATACACTATACTTATATTAAAAGTACATATATATGTATGAACGTTACTGGGTAGCGTAAGGCAAGAGTCTCACGATATGTTAACCATTCTTAAGCTATTTATTCTGTGAATCAAGGTAGATTCGCCTGTTCGGTCTTCCTACCAGTTTTCTTGTTGTTCGACCTCGATAATGAATTTCAACACCATCGTTGTCTCTTGGTATGTGATAAGCCTTGCGATCTACACAGGGGATGAAAACTGTAAACAAAAATTGAATATAAATCAATAAATATTAAAATATATTCTGTTTTTCTATATTTAGATTCCGGATTCTTTATAACAGTTGAATTCGAGTATTGGGCAATAAATATGATTTCCCAAACTGCTATAATATTATGATTATGCAATTGTTGACAATTTCCACAATCCAATTGTTTATACTTGACCAATATTTATTTATGACCAATATGGTTGGTGGCAATTGTGCAAACCCGTCTCAAGCATGAGCAATTCGGCTTCATGAAGAACGGAGTTTCCCCAATTTATACATTGTTGTTATTGTATTCCCAATTGAGAGGAAGAACACTAAACTGATCATGTCGTTAGATCTGCTGGTATTTTGTTGTGTTGATGTAACATATATGCTATAGCACTTGTTTATACAACAGCAAATCGGTTATCTAGTTCATTTGCACGCATTTTAAAGAATGTTATTGGTGTATATGAAGTAGTTCGTGCTCTAGAGGACAGTGTTTTTGAAGACAGAAGAAAGTGTTTTAGTTTGCCTTAGCATAATGACCTATTTCGCCAAAAAAAAGTATCATTTATTAATTGAAAACATATTTTAATTTTAGCTACGGGTCATAGGGTGCAGCCCATTTTAAATATCTGATAAGCTTATATTGTTTGAATTGATTACCCTGTTTTGGGTATCCGAAATTTATTAAGATGCCGTTGTTTAGACATACCTTAATTATACTAACCAAACTTACTTTAGTAAGTGTCACTTACACACATCTCACTTTATGTAAGTTTATTCCATGACTTGAGTCTTAGGTCAACATATTAATGGTGTAAACTGTAAACTGTAAAGATATACCTAACCACAGATATCGTGTCAAGGCATACATTTACCTTGTACTGTTTTACTTTTGGAGGAAACATCATAAATTTTGCTTTCTACGAGTTTATCCTACAAGCTACTTGATTACAGATTATGATACGTACACAAAAGTCGAAATAAATGTATGGATAATTTGTAGAATGATAAAAATGTTTGACTTCGTCTAAAATATTCATGTGAACATAGTTTCTTTGCAATAAAATACTTTCAATATCAGGTTGTCAAATTTATTTGAGCTTTCACATCATTACCAATATAAATGTTATTTATAGACTACTAGTATACATAGTGTAGAATTAGTATTTAGAACCCCGAAATTAGTTTGAATTTGTATTGGCTGTAAACACTTGATATTTAAATATTTGTTATACCAAATTAGAAATAAAATTAAAATATATAAAAAGGATCCGCTATGTCAATACGAGTACATTCGTTGTTCGAATAAAAATTATTTTTATGCTAAGTTATATTTCTGTATTCATTGTGTTTTTAATTGTATAATTTATTTCTTTGGATAATGTTATGAACATTTATGTTAATGCTATTTGAATACACTTTATGGTTTAATAAATGTGCGAAAAATATATTTCAAAACATTGTTGCCCTCTAGTTTTTACATTCGCCTTATCCAGCAGTATCTTTGAATACCATGACCTAAAGATAGCAGATTCGATTCTCGGTTTGCACTATGTAAGTGTGCATTACTAATCATTAAAAAGAAGCAATTTCATGTATGGATCTCATTCAATATGTTACATGTATTCAGTATAAATGTTATACAATGAGTTTAATATGTTTTAGCGCAGCTACACTTATTTACTTACATCCTTTTGAATTAATTTTGTTAATACGCATATCCTTTTGAATTTCATAAACTAAACTTACAATGCAGATATATTAGGTTACATCTCAAACCAACCAAAATTATAACCTGACATTGTTGACAATGTTGAATGGTAATCATAAATATGAATGGACCTAAAATATGGTACCCAGGATAAGTTCAAATGTGAATAAGACAAACAGAAAGAACATTTTTGCAGCTTCAACCAATCTAGAAGTAAACATAAAAAATAAATCCAGCCGATTCCAGCTTTTCCCAAGAGAGTACAATAATATTGAATTTCTTAAATTGTAAAAACTGATACATGTAGCAACAAGCGGGTTTTTGGGGTGTCCAGCCATCTCCAAGTTATATTTTCGAATTTTTGAAACGGAATACAGGTGAAGTAAACCCAAATCTTGCCTAATGTAAGAAAAGTCTTTGTAGTGTACGATCCGAGGATTTTTTCCACTGAAAATGTAAGGACGTCTGGAAGGATGAATATCAAGAAAATTGTCCACCACGTTATTCCATCGTTGAGTAACACCTCGATATGACAGGATATCCTCTTGCAAAGGTGCTTGAATGTATATGGAAATACCTGTAGTCGAACAAAAACAGAATTTAGACAGATAATAATACGATATCCTTTTTTGTTTCAAGCAATATTTCAACGGTAAATGTTTTATAGTTGACTTATTAAGAAAGACTTAATTTACCAACTGGTCGTTTTAGACGAAAAACTCCACTGAGACTAGGATTCGTTAAAGTTAAAAATATTTTGAATGTCGGCGTTATCTTCCAACTGATCATTAATTGATTCCCACGAACTTTAATAAATCGTTTTTATTCGGTCAGAAATGAGCAGATTTTGCGTTTTGTTTTCGTAATTCAGCATAGTCTTGGATTATTTAATTCATAGTCTAACATCTGCTGGGAAAATTTCAAAGAAGTATACAGGTTTATTTTCAGCAATGTTCATTACTTCAGTTGGTCCTTTGGTTTGTTCCATGTCAGTCCGAAGCATATTTAAACTTTGCCAAATACCATTTTGTAGAATCCATTTTTATATAACATAAATATCACCAAATGAAAACATCAGTAAGTTCAGTCAATCCCATTCACCAGCTTTTTCCGTGAAAGTTGTTAATAATTAATAGAATATTCGCTTTTAATGATAAATCAATTATCTTTCAGCGAAGCGTCTAAATGAGCCAATCACATTTGCAGTTCAGAGTGCACCCTTTCCATAATAAATCACCTGATTTAAATTGTGTAAGGGATTTGTGTTCAGGGCTGAGGTATGAAGAACACAGTTATAAAAATGCTGGAAGCAAAAAAGGAAATCACAGTCAACATCCTGAACGTTTAAATTGATTTAAATGATTGCCTTCTACGATGGGTTTGTAACATTAAAATATTTCCAGTATATCGGAACTGTATGAATGTAACCTTCATCTGATTCTATTCTACAAAATATGTACGTGTGTAAATAAATTCATGAAACTTCTCATTAAATTAACGGTAGTAAGTGAAACGAACTTAATTGAAAATTTAATACATCATGTAATGTTATAAAGCACAGCGTGTGTTTTGTTTTTTATAGTTGCCATAACTTTTATAATGATTTAATATTTAGATAATACAATATACAAATGCTAACACCGCCCAGACCATGCTTAATTATATTGAATGTGGGATAGAGGGTCTTTTGTCGAAACAATATTATTTACCAATTGCTTGAGCACACTTTATATAATGACAACGTAGGCAAGTATAAAGTATACATACTTACATCACCTTACAGTATACAACAAACGACAATTATGTTGAAAGCGGTGCAAATTATGTGTCAAACTTATTTACGGCGTAATAATGCTCTTATGATATTAGAAATTGTAATATTCATTAGTTAGAAACTAGAATTAAACAAACCGGGACTCATACTAAAAGCAGGTAAAACACATAAAACATTTACACGCATTTGCGCGATTAAATAAAAATTAATGATAATTTTCGGATACCCTGCCCCGTCCAGATCGTGGAGCATTAGTTAGAATAGATATTTTTAAATTTTCATTCTCACTGCTATTATTATGCATATCGTTAGAAATTTAAACATCGTCTCCATTTCCAAATCCGAAGTAATGTTGCGTGATGAATATAAGATAAAAAATTTCTAGAATTATAAATTACAAAAACTGTACCGGCTTGCAAAACAATTCCAACCTGTTTTCTTACCTCTACGCCAAAGTAGATTGCACAACTACATATACAGAGCAGGTATATGTAAAACAAAACTCTGATGTTACCTTTCAATGATAATGCTTTAGGAAAGAATTTACTCGTTTGATTTGCATCACGTACAGTTTCATTCCACGTTGAAACTCGATCAAACCAATTTTTCCATATTTCAACAAGTCCGGCTTGTGAAAGTGAATGGACTCTAATGATAAATCTGGTTGTTGGATATTCTAAACATCTAAATATCCATGCTACCATTGTTCTCCCGGGTGTATCCTTACTAATGCTTACAGCCTCTAAGCTACTTTCGTTCTTTTTGTTCAAAAAGTAATCTTTTAGTCTTAACTGCATACTTTTTGCTTTCTCGAGAGTATCTAGATAAGCATAATTTTCACACATTGAGACAATACTGAATATGTGCGACACGTTTATGAAATGTAAGAGCTCCCCTATAGTTTTAGGTAAATACAAGTTGTCCCGTACTCTATCCACAACACTTGTGGTAGTTTGATTTGTTCCCATATGCTTGATAAAAACGAAGAAAGTTATAATTTATTCCGTCAGAAAAAGTCGCCCCATTTGTCATGCTGAACAACTCCTTTCTAAATGCTTCTGTAAATTGTTGAGTACTGACACTTAGAAAAGTAAAATTTGCTGCGACTAGTTGATGGAAATGTTCCAGTTTAATTTTTGGTAGAGGAGCAGTCAACCTTGTGATATTATCTCCCTTGTAAGCATTTGTGATTACTATTCCCATTACTAGCAATGCAAATGTCACTAATTTGACCTTATGACATAAGGATGCGGTCTGCTCAAGAAGAATGTTGATAACTAAAAATGCTGCTTCCGCATTTAATTTCGTATTGCGTAAGATTTTAACCATGATAGTCAGGGATACGCAACTAATCAGTATTAATGACCATATCTTGTAATCAAATGCGGATAAAATTTCTAGAAATGACAATCTGCCAAATTCAACTATAGGAGAACAAGTAACAAAATAATGACCACTAGTATCAAATTTCGAAAACTGTAGATGGTCAGCTGTGTGGATTATATCAAATGACGGTAAAATACCAAATATATCAGAACATTTCAATATTTCGGTAATATTGGGAACGAACAGTTTCAAAAATATAATACGGATGTCTGTCATCGTTTTGCCGATTCTGTCAAAATACAGGTTTTCCATGTTTTCGTTGTTCATATTCACTGTAAGCAAGTCTGTTGAGGCAATCGACCATATCCGCTGATGGTGGGTGTTGCTGCTGGCAATCATTTGTTCGAACTCATCTAAGCTAATGCCTAAAAGACGAATCATTGAAGCAGAGTATCTAAGCGATAGGAGATGAAATATACTAGCCAATAGGCCAGTGAAATCAGTTGTCAAAAATATCGGAATATATATTTGTAATATCTCAGCGGAAGGCGGTTGTACAACATAGCCTGATCTAAGTATTGAATAGGCACAATCAACCTGAAATGTACATTTGTAAGGTAAGAAGTACACTTCCAGAAATAATTTGGTTGGTAAGAAAACGTTTTCATTTTTAAACCTCGTATCTGCAAAAAAATAAACACTCTCTTTAAAGGCTGTCTGTAAATTGTTAGAGCCGCCTACAACAAGAAAATATTGACTTGAGCTGACTATTTTTGGAAACTGTACAGATTGCGCGGGATCAGCATGTACAATTGGAGAGGAAGACATGAATTTTTGGTCCGAACAAGGTATTAGTTCCAAGTCACCATTTTGGTTGCCAATCATCCACTCGTTGCACTGTGGTGGGATAATGTACACTAATATTTTACATCGGAGCGAATAATTTGGAGTTGCATTAAATCTAAAGCCTTCACCAATATCCATAGAATATCCTCTTCCGTTGCAAACCCAAAAGCTTTGTCTGATGTTGGTGAAATGATATACAGAAAATACAACTGGAAAATCAATCGGAGGTATCGTGTATTCCCAAATCTGCAAGATATGAATATGCCAAAATTTAATTCTTGTCAAATGGATAGAGTAATTCGTTACAGGTTTATAATTACATATTACACTACTTTAACTTACCGCGTCAGATATTGCCACTTGTGCTATATGCATTGAACAGTTTCGAAATACATCTAGGTATATACTAAGATGAAGAAGAATTCGTTTTGGCGAAGTTGCAGATCCAAGCGCATTGGGCGTTAAAAGTACAATATTTGCAATGGCGATTCCAAACAGATGATATGTGATCATTTTGAAGTTATTCAAACGATTATATGACAACGCTAGATTTCAGAAAGGACTCCTTACGGATCACATGCATTTGAAACGTCTACTTGACTGAACCTCTCGGTTTCATCCACTAAAATATTTTCCAAATTCAAGCACAATTACTTATCTGGCGTATTCTACCTACGCAGCGTTTGTTCTTGACACGTTCCATCTTACGTCCAATCAAGCTTTATATCTCAATTTAATTAATGTTATAACCATAAATTTTACAATGCTTGTTTGCGTTCTTAGAATATCCGGAGAAGCTTTTAAACAAATGATTTAATAAATTATTAATATTATGTATGATGTCGAGAAGAAGATGATTAGTTTAGATTAATCAATCTCACGTGGTAAGTACCGCACCTGCCAGTAGAGATTAGAACAATACCATCATATACATTTTCGTACGATTTTGGGTGAAAAATTGAATTTTGAATTTAGTTTTCTGTCAAATTTATTTGTTCAAGTTAGCAGATAAACCATGTCTTATTTTTAAGGGGCGGTTAACAGTTAGGGTTCAAAAAGACATCGAGTTATACAGATATGTTTTGATAAAGATAACGTTACAATAACAGTAGCAATTTTTGAGCCAAGTTCTTCTCGGGATCTAATTCCACATCCAAACCTCTATCATGGGACATATTGTGTTGTCCTCAACACAACTGGCAGCCTATATATTTTTCTGTTTAGTATGGAAGTACAAATTTGTGAAATTGCTTTCCTGCTACACGTGCCACTTTGAATCCAACAATAAAATACCGCTCATTTTAAGCTTATTTACGCATTAGTTTTTTACATTACTTAAAATTTCCGTATACCCAACTACGGTTTTGGAATGTGGTTTATAGGAAGTAGTCCATTTTTATATTGTGAAAATGTAATTATATCAATGTTGGTCAGTGGACAGAGCCATATGGACTATAATCAAATTGTTCACCTACAATATAGAATATGTTTGACTGAAACTATACTTTAAAGTAAAATACTCAATGATAAATTGGATTATGATAATTTATTTGATTTTAGATGATACTATATATAATGTATATTATCTTGTTGAAAAGAAGAAGAAAACATTTTGCGGAATGAAAAGTGATTTTTTGGCACAATGGGAAAATAATGATATGCTTAAAGTCGTTTGTTTATCTAGCATGTGCGTGGATTTATATCTCCCAGAGCTACAGGAAAAGATGCGAATCCGTTAAAACGAGTTGATCACGTTTTAATTACCTAAGGCAGTTACAGTACTGAATTGAAAAAAATGAAAACGTAATGCTGGTGTCTCGTTTACATACAGCACCAAACAGATGGCCATCCTCCCAATGGTACATGAATGTCAACAAGCTTTGTTTTTGTCATCAGACGCTTTGAAATCTTACATGCTATCTTGAATTTTTAATTATCTGCAAAACATTTTTGTGATATTTCGACAAAACTTAGAAAACTTGAGTAAGTCTTTGATTGGGAAAAGATTTGAATTTATTTTAAATGTCATGGTAGTCCATTACTGTGTTCTAAAATGCACGTGATTTCTGGATTTTGCTGGTTGTAAAATTTTTTAGGATGGAAGACAGACAAAAAAGAAGTATTGAGGAGATTGATATCCATCATTGTGATTTCTGACGAAATATAATTTTTAATTGTCGTTTTTAGTTTCTGGGCTAAATAGGTACAAGCACGATATACAGAACCTGTATTATTATTACCTATACAATTATACAGAACCCGTCATCGTGCAATTAACTTTATTTAAAATTTTACACGAACACAATGTTTATAAATTAAACAATTGTTGTTAAGTGGAAATTAAAAAAATCGTAAATTTCGCCTTGCGTTTATATTTAATAATCAGTTTTAATTCCAATGACTAAAATAAAATATTTATCACTCTCATCACTATCCTGCCTCTTAATCGCATCCACTGTATCCAATATTGTTTTAATCGCTGCTTTCACTTTCATTTGACACACTGGCGTTAATGTCATTATACTCATTATTTCATTTCTAGAGTATAATCGCATCTCTTTAATTCTCTCATCAGTAACCTCTGCAGCTTGGCGAATATGAAGATGAACCTGCTCCGACGAAGCAAACATTGTCAAAAACTCAAAACCATAAACAATATGTCTCCAATGTGGAAATATTTGATGTTTGGTATCAGTGGCAGGTTGCACTTTTTATCATTAGCAAGTTTGCAATTCCCTAATAACACCATTTCTTCAATCTCTTATCTCACAAGCAAGCTGCAAAGCTCGTTTATTGAAATAGTAATGCCACTGGCTGTAATGAATGTAAGCGTTTATTAAACTGGACAATTTTATTTGTTTAAAAAAGTTAACCTATTGAAGTTTAGCTCAGATTCCGCAGTAATCTCAATACTAAGCTCTCTAAGATTTGAGTAGGTTTTATTATTATAAAACACGTTAGAGTCTAACTCCAACTCTAGTCGTTTTAAATTACTGACACAACTCGAAACAGCAAAAGCATCAGAAAGGCTACCATTCCCGTTGTAACCAAGACTTTTAAGAATTAACGTTTCCAAGTGTGGTAACTGGGGAATCAGGTTGGCATACGCAGGCGTCAACAGCTCTCCAGCAGGTTCAAATACCATGTTGTCCTCCAATATAAAATTAATCTCCAAATATTTAACATTTCCATCGCACAGGAGATACTCAAAAATCTTTTTGAATAACCCATTTACATTATTAGTTTCAAATTGTTGATCTGGTGTAAGGTCAATTATGAATTGAAAATTGGAAATATAGTGACCAAATGTTTTCCAGGAATACCAAACTAGATTCTAAAAATGGTTCATGTGATATTTTTGAATCCAGGTTTCTAATTACTAAACCTGCAATAAACGGGTTTCGTGGATGATCCATCATTGCAATGCAGCATCTTTGTATCGTTGCTGCCCCATACAATATGAACAGTGGAGCGTCTTCCTCCAAGTAATTAAATTGCTAGTAAGTTACGTTGCGTATATTAATCCGGTTGTGATTGTAAAGATGACGGGAAGGATGATTCTTGAAGAAATTGTCAATGATACTGCAATTACGCTTTGACCTGCTACGGGTTAACTCTGGTTCTTTACATCTATTGCAAGAATTGCTCATTATAAAATATTAACACACAAAAAACTAATCGATGTCTTTAATTACTACTGTAGAATACTTTTAAATTACGCGTAGTTAGCTTTAATAATTAAAACTGTCTATCATTTACACCTTGCACCAACCCTGTAAATCGGTTGGACAGCTTGAATTTCAGCAGTGTAAGCACAAACAAATCCAAGTGAAATGAAAAAATGACAAGAGTTGAGAAAAGCAGTCGAGATGATAGTATTCAGAGTTTGCAAACAGCTAACAGCACGCCGCACGGAACAAGTTTGAAGTGCTTTGTTCCTGTCACCGTACGCTTGACAATCTGACATGTCATGTTTTAGTTTACGGTACCTGTGTGGTATTCGGATTTAAAAAAACTGATTATGAATTTTACTGCACACGTTTCTATATATAATCGTAAAGGTCATAACGAATTAATACAGTGACGCAATAAGTTGTAATATCATCACTGTCGCTGTCTGAATTTATAAAATTGATATAATATTTTATTTTACAGAGTTTACTTTCTATCAGAAAATCATGCAGAATCCTTACAAAATTGTTAGTATGATAATTCCAATAACGGCAACAGAGGTTGAATAAAACAATTGCATTCATATTCATAATTATTCATAATCATCCCATTTAACCTTGAAACTTTATACACATCATTTCATATGAAGTAAATATTAAGAGAGCAATAGTAATAAAAGCCAAACTGCTTATAAGTCAATAACTCATTATAAAAACGTTTTCACGGACAAATACAGGGTATAAATGTATGAAAACAAATCTTACAGCAGCTGCAGACTGTAGTGAAAATTGAAAATAAATCATGCTGTTACCTACTGTTGTGAAGGATAGAAAAGCTGCAGTTTAGAAGTAAACTGTGGTGGTGAGCACGCTATCAAAATGGGTCACGACACACCTTGCTTTGCACCAAACGGGTCTGCATATCTGACAATGTTAATCGCATTTAAAATCAATTTAATGCACAACATGCATCATCTTTTCGCTGCATTACTTTCTAATTTTGCATATTATGATAGTTTTACAAATATATTTGCTAATTGCTAAATTGCTAATTGAATAACGAATCCAATCCTTCACTATTTGTTCAGCGACAGTAGCATTTATTTAAGTAACTCATTATATAACGTCTTCTAGCAAAATGTATATTTCATATGAAATATTCATATGTACTACCGCACCACAGGTTGTGGCGTGCACAATATATTTACGTGCAGTAGTGAGTCAAATTATGCAATGTTGCTGAACATGATCCATACAGAGATATGGTTTGTTGTTTGCATGCAAGCAAATTAAAGACCATGAAAAACCACTTGCAAAAGCAGCCCCTAAGCAGTCTTTCATTTCATAACATGTAATTTCTTCGGAAATGTATTGTTTATGAACTGAGTACTGTAGTTCTACCTATTAATTTTGCTTGTCTTTGGACTTTCTGAGAAAAAAGGGTATACCTATCTATGTGAGCTAGCGCGAGAACTGACCAGTTGCTTTGATATGTATTCTCGCAACTCCAAAAGTCATCGTAATGCCGAAGAAAGCTTGCAAGTAAAACGACAAACCAAATGATCTTGAATGAATTAGACATACAGTCCTAATATTTTGCGTACGTAACACTTTCATTTTAATTATGTAGATATGAAAATCAGTCAAACAGATGTTGTCCGAACCAGCAAAGTTTGCTGAGCAAACCTTGCAGGAAAATTTATTTCAATCAGGCTCCATACTTATGCTGCCTGATTGACATTGTTCATAATTCTGTATTACGCTGATGCGAGTTGCTATTCTCCCTTCATTCCCCAAAAACAAATGTCATTATATACCCAATTCTGATTGTTTATATTGCTTGCTATACAGTGCTAATTCTATTTGGATGGAGTTTTCAACGGGAATATGTATTCTGTAAGTGAACGGAGAAAATAAACCTAATTTGGACTTCTTTCATATAAATTTATTGGTATGAGAACGACGAGAGCCAAATTTACCTCAACAGCATTCTGAGCCTATTGTGATGAAATGAATACACTTAACAAATTTTTGGTGACTATAATGACTACCGTTTGTACACCTGACTGCTTTCAGATGACGACATTACATATCACGGAACAAACAATCTTGAAATGTTAAATAGGTTTTTCTTTTCTAAATAATTTTAGACAACTTCACTGAAACTATTAGTTTTATCCGCAAAAATGTGTCATTGTTTTGCTCCATGTAAGTTTATTGATTTGCCGGCGTATGTAGTTGCTCGGTAGCTACCTGTGGTGTTTTCATCCTCAATTCGGTCACGGAAACATCTCGGAGGAACACGAGGTAGCGTACGGAGTGCAACACATGCTTCATTGGGGTGAGTAAGCCTACTTAATACTTAATTGAATCATGAGATTCTAAAACACGTTGCAAAAAATATACTTTCTACATACATATTTTTTTTTGGAATCCATCATAAGTGCAAGTGAAATGTACTCCGATGTAAGTACACGTAGACAAAACTCGTTACCATACAACAAACGCACCTATTTTATATCTTTTTTTCATGCGTACTTTAATATACCTTACTTTTCATTCTTCAAAAGTTGTGCATGGTAACAACATCTTTCCACTGAAATTGTGTTGTTTTAAGCACAAATTAATTTATATTTAATTAAATTGGTGTATCACTATACTAATAAACGTTTTCATTCTTTCGATAAGTGTTTCTCATCCGTCAAAGGTATTATTCCCAAACAAATCTCCAGAAGATTTAAAGGCAATCCAAAGGTGCTTGAATCGTTTTTTTTAAATTGGCTGTTTGATTACACGTATCTGGTGTTAAGGGAATTCGTTTACTACGGTGAGACCGATTATAAAAATTATTATAATTATTTCTCGTCGTTCCATATTTCAATTTTTATTTGTAAATATTTAACAGACAACTATTTTGTTATTAAGATGGATTATCTTGTGAAACTGAGCTGTTTGCTGGAATTAAAAAACTTGTCAATATTGATAATAATGATAAATTTTAGATGTTTTCGTTCAAAAAGCCTGGTTTAATAACCCGGCGGCTTCGATGGATAAGAGGACGAGTCAACTCTAGGATTCACCATAGCGTTGACCTTGAAGCAGCCCCGTCTCAATCAGCAGGAACCTCTACTAGAGGGATAGGCTCAATGGAGTCATCAAACCTTTCCACCCCGACAGTCCACCCAGAAAAGGATATGGAAAAGAAAATTGCGCATAAACATTACAAGGAAATGGTTGACATTGATGACACCACCGTATCTCGCAGCGAGCCAACTCTTGGTATGTACATCAACCCTGTCGGTGAAAGTGGTCGCAGTGTTGCAAACACCAGATCTGCCGAGACCGAGTTCTCAAATGTGAACGCTACTGATTCACTAAGAAATGACAAAAGTGTCAGGTCATCCGTTGTTCGAAGACGCATTATTAAAGGGAACAAAATTATGGGAGTGGTGGATGCTGGATCCTCCAAATCTGATGGAAATGGAGCGAGAGTTGATAGTTCCAATCCGAATGACGTTAACATGGAGATGATTCCCATAAGGAACCCTGATTCTTCAGAACACCTTACTACGGTTCCACCTCGGCCAAAATATCTTCACGGATATTTTTGGATGATGTGCATAACTGGCACAAGTCGGCTTCTGCCTGTGGATTGGCGTGATAAAATGGATTGGTCAACGTGGCTCAAAAAATATTTCACCTTGGTAAGACAATCATAGTTTTATTATTGCAATTTATTTCCTTACGTGAAAATTCCTTCACAATCTGGTGTCGCCAGGATTTTAGTGCTTCCAACAGCGACATTTTTGAAAAAAAGGTGTAGAAATTTTGGAAATTTTAGTCAGCATGGCGTGCGTGGATACTTTTTAATAAGTATGCGTTTGGGGGAAAGGTATGGATTTTTTTTTGGAAAAGTAGGGATTTCCAGGCAAAAATAAAAATTTTCTGGAATTTTTGACAGCATGAAAATAAGGGATATTTTTTAGAAAAGAACACATGTTCTGACAATGATCGGTATATCGGTAGATCATCTGAAATTTTAATAGTTGGATCGTTATATACGTAGAAAACAGTGGAAATGAATAATGCTTAGAGAGCACACAGGATGGCTCACTATGGACTTTCAAATTAATTATATTTCAAGCAAAAGCAGTTACAACAAAATTGATTATAGCAATTTTATAGCGCATTTAATAAGCTTCAAAACGTAGCGGACAGCGACGAGTAAAGTCCATTGTTAAGTTTGTAGTCGACCTTTTACTTCAGGTTCTTCATG
>JAHZMV010006801.1:0-17600 GCA_027743765.1 Coecobrya sp. COE2
CCTTCATCAGTTACATTTGATGCACCTGTCGAGGGAAAATGTAATTATATAGGTTCATGTACATTTTTTCTTTCTGACGGAGGATTTATCTATGTCGTACATATTTCTAATACAAATAATAGCAGTTAGCCGAGCTTTTTAAAGGGCAGCAGTTCTAGCTGGACAAGATCCATTAATTTTACTACTGTAGAGATTACGTTACTTTTTGTCATTTATCATCAAACTATTAATAACGCATAAGTATGTATATGTAAAATTCAGGTGTGAGGGATATCTTCGAATTGTTAAGTCAGTCGAATTGTATAGGCCAATAGGTCTTTCACATATTCATAATGTTTCTTTGCTTATTACCTAAAGTATGGAAATATTGGGATTTTTTTGATAAACATACCTAACTACTTAACTGCAAGCGAAACTTTTTTGAAGTACGGAAACCAAAGAACAATGACTGATTTTATGGAAAAAATTGCAAATATACAAATCTTCTTGTTGCAGGTGTGTGGAGCTTGATTGCTGGGATGGACCGGACGGCGAACGTAAGTGCTTTTATAGTAATTCTAATTGCCCTAATTACCATTAACATTGGTTAAATAGTTCATTGGAAAGTACATAGACCTAGAAGAACACATTTCAAGGAAGAATGAAATTACAAAAGTAAATAAATTTACTGCGAAAGGCAGCTAAACAGTATATAGTGATGAATGCGTATACATTGTTAGAAAACGTACATTAGATACTTTAACCATCTGCGTACTCTACTTTTCATACATCAGTAGCTAATATCCTAAAAAGTTAATCATGCAACATGCAAACTCATTAAGTAAATTAATATTTACAGCTATCATTACCCACGGGAGGGCCATGTGTACAGAAATCCTCTTCAAGGTAAGAGCAACTTTTTATGCGCAATCGTGGTCAGAATATACCTGACTCACAACTATTTATCTCAACTATAATAATAATGTTCCTTGTATTTATAAGTCATAATTATGAGAACGACTAGAATGTGTGGAGTTTATGAAACTGAAACTGTACACATTGCATAGAATATTTTTCGTTTAGAAGTTGATGTACTGCTGATGTTGACGAAACTGCGTTGTTTGCAAAAACAAAGAAGCACGAACCTTTTTGTCAGAAGAAGCATAACCTCAGCTTTCACTATATATTATTCGAAGACAAACGCGAGAGTGTTGATGATAATATGATGACTGCGGCATGACATGCGAAAATGCAAACTCAACAGTCAACTAACTGTAGCTTGTATTACACCCAGGTCATGCAGTCATGCCACTGTTAGTGATAACCGAAGGGATTTAAGAGATAATACTCCTGACAAAAATTAAGCAGTTGTATTATGTTAGAAGTAATAACGATTTTGACAGTGTTGGATGATGTTGTTGGTACAGTGTTTTGTACATGGTAGATATGTTCGGTGACGTTAGCAGTAGAGATACAGAGAAGGGAATTACATGTTCACACACAGTGTTCTCTAAGTGTCTAGCTGAAAGGCAGGTAGTATATATTCATTATTATGAAAACATTATTTCGACTTTCTACTGTGAACGAGATGGAATTTGGTCTAAATGGTGATGATAATGCTAAGACCGGGACCTTGTTTGCTTAATCTTAACACGACAACCAACTGGACTCATTGTCAACAAGTATGCCTACCACCTTTCTTCATTCATGTCATTTTATGTACATATTTTGGTACAACAACGTGAAAACTACAACCATATAGCAGCACAACGCACGTCACAAGATAGGACAAATATCACTTTCTCCGTTTCGCCTGAGAGTAGAGTGTGTAGTAGGTTGTGAGCTCAGTGTGTAGAGAACAAGAAAAAAAGCGAGCGAGAGAGAAAAAAATGGGCGAGTTGCCAGCATTACGGATTCACGTGATGTAATTACATTGTGGCACTACTCATTCTGGAGAATGGAGATTTTCCTCACAATCATCATATAAATGTATAAGTTATTATTATTATACTGGAAAAGTGCTTTCTACACTGCTTTTTAGTACTACTGATAATGATAACTATTCGGTGAAAGCAATAACGTCCTGTGACTGCAGGCACAAATGAGATCTCCATCCAACACATGACAGTGTGCATTATCTACAAGAATTCATATCATATATATCTAGTCTAATTCACCTAAAACCATGATCAAATGAGTTTTATATGGTATTTTCACAAAGTCAGTTAGGGCTGTTTTATGGGCATAAGACTTCTCAAAATCCCATGAATAATCTGATGCAGTCTTATTTCGTTGTTAACTGAAACTTCCTGTTCCAATTTACATAATATCTGGATAATATGGGTTAACTGGAATAAACTGTGGGGAAAGTTTAAATGAAATTATTTGATGTAATAACGAGGTAGACAAGTAAAGTACCCTCTCAAAGGTACTATATTATAATATCCTTTGTCATAAGATAGCCCCCCAGCGAACAGTGAAAGCTTTAAATTCCATTTTCATTTCAGATTTTCAGAATTATTATGAAATCTACTAGAGCTTCACATGTCTGTTGTTTGTCTGTCAAAATGTCCTTGTAATCTCGCCTTCTCTGCGAATTTTGGTGGTTGGCCAAGAACGACAGTAAAAAGAGTGCCTATAACCCAACCATATGAAAGTATTGCAGAAGTTGAATAGGCAGATTTCATCCATCCAAATATCCCACCTTTTGAATGTAGCCCACAATATTCCAACCGAATAATGGCAAGTCAGAGTTGTTAGGTATACCAGTAAAATATCCAGTTTATGTGTAACCGAAAAAGTGAAAGGAGAACCATTTCAATACAAAGTACGTCAAAGTCTAGGGATAGTCAACGATGAATAATAAAAGTAATGCTATCTGGTTCTATAGAGGTTTGTCGCTTGGATCTCCTGCTTTCCTTCAAAAGAGATGAAAGCTAGCTCTAATATCATTAATCTTTGTAAGGATGACAAAACCCACGATGCGCGGCGTTTAAAACAAAATGAATCAACTTTCCCTGAATAATCACACCAGTAATTTTGCCTCTACAAATACTTACGACAAGATAGAGACAGAACTCAAAAGGATGATGGAATGGAGGATGAAGAAAAGATATTGAAAAAATGACGACGAGACGCCAAACACTAATGAAAGCAGCATCAAAGCACAAATAAATAATGAAGTGGTTTTCTACGAAACTAAAACTACAAAGCGTTGGCTTAATCCGATGTAATCACGTTGTAGATGCCTTTAGGAAAGAAAGCATCGAATATGCATCGTTATAAATTTATATAACAGCAAATTGAAATGCTTGAGATGTAAAAACACATAAAAATATGTACATTGTAGATATAAACTCAGGAAACAAATGTATTTTTTGTAGTTTACCTTCCTGAAGTGTTGTCGGAGATTATAATGCCTGAAAGATTTTACAAGAAAAACCCGCTTCGTGTGTTTAAGTAATGAAGCCTGCTTACTTTGCAGATTACGAAAAACTAAATAAATGCGCACGTTTAGAGTGAAAACCAGTTATCATTAGAATTTCCCCTTCATATAACTTTCAATAACGCAAAAAGCCTATAAAACCGCAGAATCAACATCAACCTCTCGCGTAGAGTGACAAATGCAAGTAAAAGTCATTTTCTTTTTTTCCCTTTTTCATTCTCGTATTCACTATATCCTTTCTCCATTTTTGTGTGAAACAGGATGTCATCTACGCGATTAGAGATACCTCCTTTGTTACATCCGACTACCCAGTGATCCTCTCTTTCGAGAACCATTGCTGCAAAGCCCAACAATATAAGCTAGCCAAGTATTGTGATGAAATCTTTGGAGATCTTTTGGTAAAAGAACCGCTTTCAGAGTATCCGGTAAGTTCTTTCAAAGTGATTATTTTCGTTGCTCGTCTGTGTGCCTCTATTTTGTAACTAACCACACGTTGCAGTGATGTAGTAGCCTTTTTTATTCTGAGATATTCTTTGTAAAGCATTTTTTGTAAAAAGTCTTTCACTGATGAAAGCAGGCGAATAGAAGATGACAATATTTTTTTCGGAAGAGTTTCCTCCCGTCTCGACTCATTTCCTCGTAGATGATTCATAGACCACCTTTTATGTATGCATATGCGTTGCCTATTCACGTTAAATATTTGTCATGATAATAATGCACATCATTTTACACACGGCTTGCCTTTATATTGCCTCGTCTTTCCTTTTCGCATGCATAGAATAGGAAAAAGAGATTTGTTTCTAAATCTTAGTATGTATCTCTTCCTTGTTTTTTCTGGTAAGGAACTAGTCATCGCATCACCAGCCTGTATTAAATGAGTGGCGAAAGATGAAAGTTTGGCACGCCATATTTAGGTCAGCGTATTGCGACGTTTGCATCTTTGCTCGCTCTGAAGCGAGAAGACTTTTTATGACCCTCCATCAACTGCCAAATAATAACAGCAGAAAAGAGAAGGAGGAGAAGGAAAAAACTCTTTTTATAATTTACTTTCGGCTTGTTTGCTTACTATCTAGCCTCTTTTGGAATATTAATAATAATGTATGCACATAAACATAACAACACATGAGCCCGAGCCACAAAGAAATATAATTTATATTTGATGTATAAGCATGCATGTAATGTAGTGTGGGTAATGGCTTTGCTTGGGATATAATATAACGATAATAATTTTAATAATATTTTTATCATGCAGAAATATCAATGTAAACCATTTTGCTATCTTATTATGACTAAAAATCCATTTCTCTTATGTACATGTTTGCGTTTTTTACATGACATAGCTGGAACCCGGAGCCCCTCTCCCCCCGCCTAGTGCTCTTAAGCGCAAGATAATAATCAAGAATAAACGACTGAAACCGGAAGTTGAAAGGCAAGAGCTTGAGTTGTTTCAAAAAGGACAGTTTGTGATAAATGAAGACGAGGCAAAGGAGGATGCTTCCGCCCCTGATGGTCCTCCCATACCCGAGGAAAAAAAGGTCAGTGTTTTCCTTGTCACTGATTCACACTTTCAAATATATATGTACACACATAAGAGTTCTAGTTATACAGAAGTTGTAAACTATTGACGTATCGGCTTAGGTATTTTATATGACTGGTTTGTTTGTGCAGGCAAGCGGCGACAGGCAAGATAGAAAATGGCTTGCTTGCATAATACGTGTCGGTAGCTCATTCATGAAAGCCCTCATGCAAGTTGTTTCGAAAAGCTTGTGTCTTCTGAAACAGCAAATTGCCTCTTTTCTGGAGAGCATTTGATGACTACCATAAAATTCGGAAATAGTCGTGCTGATTTACGCTTTCTCCTTTTACGTTGTTGCTCAATAATGGATTTTTCATGAGATGAATTTTAGACATGTATACAAATGGTCAAGCTTGTTTAGTAGAATGGACAGCAACGTTTTGTAAGTTATTGACGAAGTGTACTGTGTACTGCTTCGTTGCAATTTATGACTATACAGAAAGACCCAAGAAAGGTTTATTTCTTGAAGTCTTTGGTCTAGCAAAATGCTTATAATTCTTTGTGCTGAAATAGCGGAAAAATTCCTTGAAACATTGAAGGAAGTAGTTGTAAAGGGAATAACATGTTCTCTGCCCTACTTTCTTCCGGGATCTTTGGAAAGTATACACAAAAGTATTTATATAGACAAAAATGCAATGTCGCTGTTTCGACGTTCACAAACAACTGTACAAAGTATCTGCGAAATGTGCTTATCAGTAAACTGAAATTACTTTTCCGTTACTTACTTTAGTTGTATTGTGTGGGTAGGAATTTCTATTCATAAAATATAAAATCTGTCTGAATTTGTCGAGGTCAGAAGAAAAGTTCTGAAAATGTTTTCCGTAAACCATTCCATCGTGTGGAATTAAATCTTCGTACTTGTACATAATTCACGAATTGAAAGTACTGTAAATACCAGTAATAATTATAAATGGTTTGATATTTAGATATACATGTACATATATAAGTATTTACCATGTTCAGGACTCTTGTACACTTTTAAACCAAAGTTCGATATATAAATTACGTGATCGTAAATCCCATTAAAGAAATGGATGTGATATTATTGATTGTTGCAGGAGGATGTTGTAGGCGAAGCCGGTGCGGTTGGCGATAACACTCAGGTTGCAACACAGTACACGGGCTCCACAACCAATGTGCACCCTTGGCTTTCATCAATGATTAATTACGCGCAGCCGATCAAGTTCCAAGGATTTGATGAAGCTGACGGTAAGTAAGCCTAAAGATTATAACAAACTTAAATGTATTATTCCGTATATAGAATTTTGGTAGGGACCACATGTCAACCTTGCATGATGAAATTACTTAATTTGATTAACTTATTAAAACATTAATTAGGTGGTTGTAGTAGTGTTACCTTATCAAAAAATCGTACAATGTCCAAACACAATTTATACAGGGGAAAGAGAAAGCTCAACTTTCACCCTCGTCTTTCAATGTCTCTTATTACCCCTATTAGCCTATTTTTGTGTTTGTATGATAAATATATGTACATAAAATGAAGCTAAACCATCTGTAAATAGAAAACCAATGTGCCAAAAATAGATTTTTGTGAGAACTAATTAATTGATTTCTGAATGAGCACCAAAAGTATGACGCTTTCACCACCTACACACTCACTTTGGATTTGAATGAATTTATGGTTTACAGAAAAGAATATCCATCATCATATGTCATCATTCTCGGAAACTGCTGGTTTGGGATACTTACGATCGCAAGCTATTGAGTTTGTCAACTATAACAAACGGCAGATGAGTAGAATTTACCCCAAAGGAACGAGGGCTGATTCTTCCAACTACATGCCTCAGGTGAGAAACGCGACAAAGTTCGTAATATTTCTTGTCGTCACATGTAATCTATAAGCTGTATATAATGCGTCATTCAATGTTGCATACAACCGTTTTAAAAAGTTGTCAAGCATGAATACATGACGAGCTTCTGTGCTCTTTTTATCTAAATGCTGTTAAGTAAAAATACTGAAAACCCGTTGTCTATCTGTATATGTATGAATATACGGGATTATACACAGATTTATATATATTTCGTTCTAGGTTGAATAAAAATTCAAATACGAATATTTATATATAAATTGCCAGTGTTTATTAGATGTAAACCAGTAAAAATCTGTGGCGTCAATTTTAGTGGTTCGCATACTTACCCTGAAAATGGCAGGTTTTTATTAAAAGTTTGACAAATAGTTTTGTGGAATGCAATTCTTTGCGAATCTTGTTCTGTCCGTGTTTTTACAACTTTCTCTATTGTTCTAAAGAACAGTCTCCCATTTCCCCATTAACACAAGGGAAACAAGTATTAGTGGTTAGGCATTAGGCATACTAGAAAGTTGCTGAAAGCAGATTGCATGCAATGAACCGTGTGGGACTGGTAGCTAAATGGAGAAAATATTATTGCTTTTTGTAAGTATTGCTTTCTCTTTTTCGTGTTTGCAGTTGTTAGAAAAGGAACAATATGTAATTCTGGAAGGTTCATGGTCACTGACGACAGAGATGAAGAAGTTGTTTTCTCTCGTCAGTGCTAAATCCCCTCTTTACAGTGGTGCAAATCGCACAACTTATTCTCGTTGTCAACCATAATTTCTTATTATTATTGTTCCCTGTAGGTTAAACAATAATCCATAATATTTGATGCATTTACACAATAGGAAATTGATGTGTATATTTTTAGACTATATAGTTTTGTATTTTCTTGGATTCCAAATTCAATAAAATATTATATGCTAAAATACTTATTGAAATTTAGGTCATAGCCGGCCAGTTTCTTTCGGATAAGAAAGTGGGAACTTATGTGGAAGTTGACATGTACGGCCTCCCCACCGACACTATTCGAAAGGAGTTTCGAACTCGTCTAATTCCTGCTAATGGCTTGAATCCTGTTTATAATGAGGATCCCTTCTTATTCCGAAAGGTCCATTATCCATTATATATTTATTTTTAGCCATACTTTCCCGATAAAAATTTCAACTAAACTACGGACTTGACATCTGGTCCTAGTTAAGCATCAAGTAGTTTCATGCTTACAGTTCTGATCGATATTGCTCCAAACCCAACCAATCTAATATTATGGGTTTTGAAATTTTAATAGGTGGTTCTTCCTGATCTGGCGGTTTTGCGCTTTGGAGTGTATGATGAAAACGGAAAGTTGCTTGGTCAGCGAATTTTACCTCTTGATGGTTTACAAGCAGGATATCGTCACATTTCATTAAGAACAGAAGCCAATTTTCCAATGTCATTGCCAATGCTTTTCTGCAACATCGAGCTTAAAATTTACATCCCTGACGGGTTTGGAGGTATGTATAACGTTTGTGTCTGTAGTTAATTGATTGCAATATAATACATATTTAGAGAGATGTAGAACAGTAATTCATATCATATCATATAAACATCTACCAATCGTTAAACTCATAGATACACGTTTAACTCTGGAATATATGTGTACATATTACTATTGCTTGATAGATTTCATGGATGCCCTATCGGATCCAAGAGCCTTTTTATCAGCTCAAGAGAAAAGAGCTCAGCAGATGAAAGCAATGGGCATTGAAGAATCTGATATTGCCCTTTTGAAAGGACCCGGTGGACCTGGTCTTAACAAAAAGGCGGATGGGGTGCGTTTCCAAGAAGAGCCCCGAGGTAAGATTGTTTTTATTGTTTCCAATCCCTGTTGTAATTTCCTATTAATGGGCTCTCCTACCATCATAATTCAACATTGGGAAAATAACTCTAGAACAGTGTCATTTTGTTGTTTGTCTCATACATTTAATATTCGTAACTCTATAAGCCACCATTTTTCAGGATATTACGGATATCTCAAAAAACCTTTTAGTTTATCTTATAGTACATAAAGCCTTTGAAAAAAACACTGCTATTTGAGGCATGAAAATGTCTTTATCAGATGCCTTTTGTAGCTAACGTGGTTGAATCCTTTTTCGAAACAGCAACAATCGTTATTTAATTCACTATGTGTTGAACATCAGCCCAAGAAAATGTTTTATTAAACGCGTCTAATGGATGTTGTTAGAATTTTCCATGTATTCCATTGTACAAGGACTGTACTTGCTGGAAAAGTCGTCCAATCCATGTTTTACACAAAACGTCTTAGAAATATTTTACAGCAGCTAAAAATCGATAAGATGTAATACAAATTCCGTCCTTCTCCAGCTCTAGTTTATCTCTGTGCAATACAAGAAGATGTGAACTAATGTGAAGACAGAACAGAGTTTACATTAGTGTTTTATGGAACAGAAGAAATGGAATGGGAATGTGAGCTAAACACAACTACTCCACATTTTGAAAAGAACTACATATTATATGAATATGTATTTGCGGGGGGTATACTTTTTATAGTGTATATATCTATGCTCGTTCCATTTTAGAATCATTTTCCAACAGAAAACTGTATGTAGTCATTACAGCGATTTTGTCATCAGTATTGCACACGAAAATGTTATTACTAGGATTATTGCAATGGGAATGGATCCAAAATAGCAAGTTATTTTTCTTATATTATCCATTCAATTAATCATATCGCCTAGCATAACTAGTTCGAGCATATTCTCAATGTTTGGCGAATGATAATATAGTAGAATTATTGTTGTTTTATGGAAAGCAAATAAACATTATATTCCCTGGCCTGGTTTTTCAAGCATGTAAAGGCTTTACTTATATATATAAAACAATTCGTTACAAGTAGTAAAAAGGCCAGCAACGATATGAACGTAGAATATTATCTGCTTTAATAAATATGTACTGCAAGTGTTTAATTTTGGTTATCACATATAGTAATGGTCTATTAAGGTACATTTAATATGGCAGTTCTAACACTTTATAATTAACGACAAAATAAGTAAAAAAAATAATAATTCGGCTCCTTAAGTAGAAATTGGAATATAAATGAGGATGCAGCAAACACTAGGAAAAAAGGAAAAATAATTTATGTAAGTACTGATATAACCCAGAGACCAGCAAATAGGTCGACAGATTTTCATAACTTATGAAGACTTGAGGATAGTTTTAATAAACAGTTTACTTTTATGATATACATACATATTATGTATCGTGTATCGTTAAACTGTGATGGGCAAATTGCGATGCATCATAATTGCATAACGTGATGTCGTCTCCAGAACTAAATTTTGAATTTATGTCTGATGAGTTAATGATTTTACTTCATACAACTATGATTGGGCACGAATCAGCGCAGGGGAATCACTTATAGAGCTACTTATGTTCTTATGTGTATTTCTCTTGTTAAGAGTGAAAGGTGAGCACCTAATGTTTGTGTATGAGCGAACTTTCTCTGGAGCCATTTCCTTCACCTGCCGTCACGTACATTATAGACAAGGTGTTGTGCCTGTCAAATTTTCTTGAAAGACGGCACTCTTGACGGCGTAAACAAGTTGGTAAGCAAGAAAGTTGCAAAGTATGTACATAGTTTTATGTTCAGATTACTATGAAACGTCAATCCTGACCTTGAATCACCTTATATCACCTTATAAGTGCTCGCATGAGTTTAATATAAGACAGCTCGGTGTCGGGTGGCAACCTTTCTCTTCTCTTTCTGAGTAAGTGTCACATTGAATTAACGCATCATTTGCCAATCCGTACAACATTTGGCGGCAATGTAATGGCAGACGCGACTCTTGTTCTCGTTTTGGTTTTTATTATTTATTACCATATACTGCATTACGCCAGGTTATAATTAGAAATAGAAAAAATTATATTCGCCACTCATTCATGTTCTTATCTTAACGCCAGGGTGTACACACAAAGAAGCTTAATTGTAACCAGAATCAGTCTCTGGCTGCTATCTAAACTCCTTTGGTACAACATTTATGTTGTGATTTATAAACGTCTACAAACTTATGTACCAACTATCTATTTATATGTGAAACATTTAATATATCTTCTTATTCTTGGAGAAAGCATTTAGGCAGTTCTCGTATTTCCCCATTCCCGAGCAGTACATCAGAAACGACAGTTTTGTGAATATTTTCCCCGTACAAACATCATTCGGTTTTTTGCAATGAAAACTGCGTCAAATGTTATCTCTGTATTGCAGATCTGACGTGAATTTTTGTGAATATGATGACTTATGAGCATATCAGAAAACATATGCCATCATATTATAATATGCGAACACTACTTGAATAAAAAGTAGTTTCGTAAGACTATGTCCTCACTCAAAGCTACGCTTATATATTGGAGGCATGCATCTGCTACTTTTGTTCTAGAAAATGACAGGAAAGAACTATTTACCAAAGAACACTTATTCCTAATTTCCTTCCCTTCCTTTCAAAAACAGGATGAGAAAATGTTCTGACAAGAGCATACTAAAAATATTCAAGGATATTGTTTGGGCTATGCACGTCTTGCATGCATAAAGTGGAAAGGGATGATGACAACTTCGTGACAAAGGTAGATAAAGCACTAGCATATTTCTTGTGTTTACGAAAGCGACACGGAAAGGACGAACAAGCCTCCTGTTGAACAAGTAAATATTGCAATTTATAACGTTTTGTTTTGAGTTAGAACGGAATTGTCTTTGGTAGAAGCTTTGTACTGAATTTTCATCTTAAGCTTTAGCGGAAGATACTTATTCACCTTTAGAATAGTAAAAGCATTGTATTTGGTGTATTATTTTTAAACTCAATGCAACGATGACTCATTACTAACTATTGTGCTATATTTTTATATCAATCTTATTGTCTTTCCGTAAAGTTTCTGTTTCTTTAAACCTCACTGTCATACATCCTGTGAAGCTAAAGGAAGGTATTCCTTTAGGCAATAGTAAGCTATTCGGTCGTTTGAATAAATATACAAGTAGGCATTAATTCCAAATATGTAAAAAAATATGTATAAAATGTAAATGCGTTTTTATATGTGCTCCACTAACAAGTAGAAATATGTTATGCAAATTGATTGCTGTGTTAGCTTACGTGGGTGAAAGCATATGCCTACATATTTAAAATTCCGGAGTAGTTCTCCGGAAACTCAATTTTAAAAAACGGCAGTGGAGATTAAATGGCCTCTAGCTACTGTACAGTTTATTACGTTGACAAAAGGATCTCATTTCGTCGGGTACTTGACAAGATGAATGAGTTGTTCCGTTGAGGGAAGCAAAAGTAAAAATACAAAGTGATGGATAAAGATGCTCAAAGAAATATCACTAAAATGTTCAAACACACAACGCGACGATTCTTTATTATGATATATACTGTTTTTGTATGTGCTTGGAAAGCAAAAGCATATTATTCATTATTATGAATCATGGATATGGAATCATGGAAAGCAAAAGCATATTATGTGACAAACCCATGGAGTGGACTACGTCTAAGTACAGTAGTAGTAAATAGTCACTTTTGTTGCTTTTAAAAATGTGTACTCGACAAACTTAAAATAGCAAGGCGTAATTTGTATACTTTTATACGGGTTCTATTCATGGTAGAAGTGTGAAACCAGCATCTCGAAGCCACCAGCATTCTTCTTCCGTTATTTTTTGTGCTTGTAGTAATGCTGCATACTCAAACAGGCTTGTAGTCTATCGAACATTCAAGCTGAAACTATTCAACCGTAAAATGCAATCATGTCAAACCACAAATCTCTGCAAAACAAAGAGAAGTATAACATAAAACGGGTAATCCTCGCAGAAGCATAAAATATGATAATATGACTGCTGTGCGATAAGAAGTAAAATGCAGAATGTTACGGGAAATTACATGCACACCAATGACTGAACTCTAAGCATTATTTATTTGCTACAGAGAAATGAAAAAGTCGAAAACATCCATTAATAGGGTTGCCACTATCAAAGGTTTTGTATGCTGTATTCACATTTCACATGATGAAAAACGTGATATTAAATAATATGTCAAGAGTATGTACGTTACATGTACTTTCATCGTTCAAAGCTTTCTACCGACTTTTACTTTACGTCTTGATTTCAAATGTAGTACACGATGCTGCATCCTCTGTGGCTAGCACTATAGTGGCTGCCATTTTCATTAAAATAGGAAGACAAAGTAATTGCAGTAATGACAGATTCACGAGAAATTATATTTGTTGCCGACTGTGCAAAGATAAAACAGGAATTTTCTTTGCGTGTACTTGTACTGTTGATAATATTTTGTTGTTGTTTTGCACAAATATGTTTCCGTTGTGCAGGCTCCTCTTTTGATGTAGCGGGTTACACAAACTTGTCATGACATATTTAGAGACCTCCCACTCGTCGTTATTCCTCCGGATGTGTAAATATGAGGAAAGAGAATATCAGTCTGTTTGTGTGTAATAATGTACATTTTAATGTTTTTTTTCTTTCAGAGGATCTCAAATTCGAGCCAATTACAGCGGAAAGCTTGAGAGCTGAAAAGGGATTTGGAAAGGCTACCAAGAAACAGCAAAAGGAACTGGAAGCCATGAGAAAGCGACATCATAAGGAACGGATTGTGATTCAGAAGCAGCAGTGTGTTGCCATTGAAAAGCTAGTCAAAGGAAAACAGTAAGTTTTTTTTACTTTTATGTTACCACTTGCTCTGGCTTGTCTGTTTTCAGCAAGTGAAGAAGAGTTCCTTTTTGCTCTGATATTTGCTTTTGTATGAGTTACGCTCTCTGTCATCATTGGTGGTTGAGACGCAAAAGAACTGGTTCATGTTTTAGACCAATTTTGAAACTGAGCAAGGTTCAATAAATAAATAAATATGAGGTATCCGACAGAGCAGAGAGTGGTTAAAATTGTTAAAGATGCTATAGAGTTGACATCAGCGGGAATAAAAGATGAAGATAGTGCTATGGTGGTATGTATATGAAAGAATAAATTTTTCATTAGTTCCTTTCCTCCAATTTTTCAAGCATGAATAAAACAGGAAAGCTTGTCAGCTAGAATAGCCCAGATGTAGCCTTTAAGATATGTAATGTGTGTTGTTTGTAGGACAGAGAAGGAGTACATGAGTTGAGCTGATGATTACCAGCGTAGATCCCTTTGCGAAAATGTATTGGCAAGGGAGTGAAGAGAAAAGATTGCGCACTCAACAGTACTCTTAAATATTTCCCTGCACGTTTTCGTAATAAAAAATAAATAAAAAATAAAGAAGACAGGACTGGAAAATAATTCGTGCCGTATATAGACAGCGGCAGTAGGTACACTGTGCAAACTTACATGACTTTGTACTGACCGTGACCACTGACATAGAAAGAAAACCACATGGGCAAATATTGTGTTGCTTTGATGAAAGCACATATTATTATGTACTACTGCAGTAAGTTTGCGTGTACACGTAAATATGAATCTTGCTCTCCCTTGCTAAGGAATAAATTAATGCAAACTTTTCGTCATTGGTTGTTTGCTACTAGATCACGGAGAAAGTAAACTTTTGATGTTTACTTATGGGAGAAGATGGTATAATGATGTCGCTCATCATCATCAAACAGGGAATTGTATGCCTACACACATTTATGAAACTTAAGTTAAATTGAATTGAACATGAACCATAGTATTTACGCTGCTGATACTTCCACAGTCTTAGCTTGACTCAATCCTGTCTGTCTATCTACCTCTTGTGACCATCCATTGTCTGACCCCGTCTCTACCAAGACTTAGGTTCCATATAGGTCGTGGGGAAGAAGTCTATTTGAGCGAATAATGGTCAATAATCTCTTGGGGTCAGAAGGAAGATTCTTTCTTCACCATTTACAATATGATGATGACGTTTACATGTGTACTAAGAGAGAAAAGCTGTGAATAACAGTAGACGAAGGGGCAAAGAGAGACGGATGTCTAACTACATATGCAAATAAGGATATATTAATGTATACGTAGTTCCTCTGATTTTGGATATGATTGTTATAGCTGTATTATTTTCATCAAATAGAATATGTAGTTTAAAAATATTTGTTTCTAAAATAATTATTTGATATTGTTTGATGTAGAAGTGCTGCAAGAATATACTATATATTATATCGTCATTCATCATTTCTTGTAATTGTCAAAGATCATGAAGCGTATGTTTTGCCGAAAATTATAAATAGAAGTACACAAATTTATGGGGAAAGACAATACAAGCAACCTTTCACACTCACTTCAAGTTCACAAAATCTCACTTGAACAATTTTTAACACACTCTGGTAATACATTTGAAGTTGTATAAGTGTCTTCCAGTTATTGGCAAGGTATATTTTTAGCACAGTACCTTTTTGGCTTTACGATTATATTACATTCGTACAAATGCAAACTTATATATTAAAAAGTTTTTCTCTGCCGTCACTTTTCATCACATCTTGTTTTACCACGTTTGGTTTATTTTTAGAATGACTGTTTTATTTTTGGTGTGAGTTTTTCCCCTTTTGAAGGGCAAATAGAGAATTTTCTGATTTTAAGAATGCGAATAGTTGTTATCATAAACTTACATAAATGACCGTATTTCTACATTCAACCATAACAAATCGCTATTAGAAACCTCATTCGACCAGTATTTTGGTCGATTAAACCAAGCTTCTCATATGTTTTAGTTTATTTAGTTGATGATCCATAAGTACAAAATTTTCCTAAACGAACGTGCCCGGAGTAATATTTTAGCTACTGCTACTTCTTGCCAGTTTTGGGTAAATAATATTTATTCAGGTACACACTCATTCCTCACCCTTCGGGATGTTGTTTCGAAGAAAAGCTGACTACGTAAATCTGTTATTTCTTCAATCCTAACTCGTAAACGAGCATCCTACATACATATATCATTGACGCAGGTTCTCAGTTTTGTAAAGGAAAGCGGTGAATTACTTTCCTCAAAAGACCTTATTCATGATGAGATGACCCAATTGAAATCTTTATTAAGGAATATCAGATAAAGGAAACGTATTCATATTGACTTTCCAAAATGTTGCATATATTCCACCATGTTGTATTGTCATATATCCTTATATCCATTATATTACACAATTTGTTTGCATGAAAATAAATGGTTGTAAATGTTTCTTGATGTGTATAAAATAAAAGAACGAGACAGGACTACCTGGCTTACAGTCCGATGGATGCCTTTTATTACAAAAACCTAAAAATACACTGGATGTTATCAGTACCCATAGAGGTGTATCGAAGCAAGCTTTCTTCATTAACTTAATTGCATCATTATATGAGCTTTAATAGCAGACGCGGCGACACGCAGAAGATAAATATCGAACCAGAAATTATCTAGGTCTGCAGTTTCCAAGAACATGTGGGTATTCTCGGGTAATCGTTGTAGGAATATGCTGATAAGATATACAGATATCATATCATTATTCAAGTAATGATTCACAGAACTTGGTTATTGGATTGATGAATGGTCGAATGGGTTGTGTAAATTACAGCGGTTCTTATTGCTTTCACTGTCTCTTGGTTCCATTCATGGCATGATATCATCCAATATTATTAATATTACGCATATCTACAAATATCGTATATACCCGTCTTGGGCGATCTTTTTACTTTCACTTAATACATCTTACTTGAGCATTAGTCTATCTCAGCGTTAGTGCTGATACCTATGTGTTATTTTCACATGACAGAGCGGAATAATAACGAAGATATATATTATATAAAAAGTAATCAAAATAAAGTTGTGGCTGAACGATGAAAGATTAATCAGAATTCCATCTACTTTCACCTTGAGCGGGAATCTACTGTATATTGTGCTAGTTTAGCGTGAGTCTTCGCATGATGGATGATGGTGAAGTGGTATGTCTGTCTGTACACATAACCCATCCGTGTTCACGACCCGTGCTATATTTTGAACTGTGATGATGTGCTTGGTAGAGCACCAGTATCATTTTTGGAAAGAATATTTTTATAGCATCATTTATATGATAACACAATTATTAGCACAAGGTTTGTCTTCTTATAAACTACTTGAGAAAGTTTTTCGATTTAGTGCGATCAATCACATTGTATTTTGACATTTTGATGATAAAGTAACTTACCAGAATGATGATGTTATATTACTGAAATTTATTCGTCAAAGAGGAAAGAAAGTTTATGCGTGGGATGATGAACACAGAAAATAGGCTGGTAATACCCGAAAACATTGCTATTTTATCATTTTGCTCCGTTTTTCATCATTTTTCACGTTGAAATGAGTAAAGTTGTTCACGAGTAAAAAATTAGCATTATTATTCACCTGGCTGATTAATTTTTTGCATCCAGTGAACAAATTTGGTACAAAATCACTCGTTCCTTGTTTACTCTATTTTCAGTCCTTTCGATGTTTACGCAACAAGTTCAAATGACTATTCTTTTGTGAACAGGATTCTCTGGATTTCTCTATTTATCCTAATTACCAATTTCAACCATCACCAATTTATGATGAGACCTAAAACGCATAAACAAGCTCGTATTGCGTGGAAAATTTACATGCTAGCCCATTATCTCAGAGAAGTCACGGAATGTCATAATGCCATATTTATATAAACTTTCACCGTATAGACACGGAGCGTGAATATTAATGATCAATTATTGTACTCAC
Source organism: Coecobrya sp. COE2 (assembly GCA_027743765.1). Taxonomy (NCBI): domain Eukaryota; kingdom Metazoa; phylum Arthropoda; class Collembola; order Entomobryomorpha; family Entomobryidae; genus Coecobrya; species Coecobrya sp. COE2. Next base: position 17,506 of record JAHZMV010006801.1, read on the forward strand.
AAGTGGGGTGGAAGTTACCCTCCGCCTCCGATTGGCTTCAAATTTGTACTGGGTATTCATTACTACCACATAAATCAGCCTGCAAAATATTTTCG